>JACEEZ010010787.1:0-10000 GCA_016584305.1 Chionoecetes opilio | reverse complement strand
CCAGACAAATATTCCTCTGTAATGGTGCCGCCAGAAGCCCTTAAAGTGAGCCTCACGACCCCCGCCACTCATCTAGGCTAGCACAAACATTGAAGATACCGAATGGAACCAACTTAGATTGAATGAATACATTCCCCAGAGTAGGAAATGACCCATACCAGACAAATGTTCCTCTGCAATGGTGCCGCCAGAAGCCCTTAAAGTGAGCCCCACGACCCCCGCCACTCATCTAAGCTAGCACAAATATTGAAGATACCGCATGGAACCAAATTAGATTGAATGAATACATTCCCCAGAGTAGGAAATGACCCATACCAGACAAATATTCCTCTGCAATGGTGCCGCCAGAAGCCCTTAAAGTGAGCCTCACGACCCCCGCCACTCATCTAGGCTAGCACAAACATTGAAGATACCGAATGGAACCAACTTTGATTGAATGAATACATTCCCCAGAGTAGGAAATGACACATACCAGACAAATATTCCTCTGCAATGGTGCCGCCAGAAGCCCTTAAAGTGAGTCCCACGACCCCCGCCACTCGTCTAGGCTAGCACAAACATTGAAGATACCGAATGGAACCAACTTAGATTGAATGAATACATTCCCCAGAGTAGAAATGACCCATACCAGACAAATATTCTCTGCAATGGTGCCGTCAGAAGCCCTTAAAGTGAGCCCCACGACCCCCGCCACTTATCTAGACTAGCACAAACATTGAAGATACCGCACATAAACAGCTGCAAATTAACAAGTAGCTTTCCCGAGTGTAAAATGGCAGATGCCAAACAATTATTGAAAATAGCTATTGTCTTGCCCTTTCCTCAAATGTCTGTCTCAAATTTAAATGCTCCTTGTCTTGTCCTCAAATTGGGTCGGGCTCTGACCCCCGCGAAATACATGCCTAGACATGGCAAAACATGGAGATCACCAGATAAATATTAGTAAGATGCTATGTAATAACTAGGAACCACAGTTTTTCATCCGAAAAATGTATTGACCAGAAATATGAACTTCCAACGAGACTTAAAACCTTCACAGAATTACCTTCACACGATGACTAGTACTGAAATTATTTTAATTGCACATAATTAACAGAACAAGAGTAATGACACTGGAGACTACAAGGTATAGTTATGTTTTAGGTTAAGTTTGGTTAGTTTAGATTAAATTAGTTTAGGTAAAGTCTACATTAAAATAAGCTAGTCAAGGTTATTTTATATTTTTATACAATAGGTTAGGCTATTTTTAGGCTGTTTCTTCACAATTCCACATCATTTTGATGTGGCATTTGATGTGACATCATTTTGTACCCTTAAAGGAGCAAAATATGCACCTCAAGAGGTGCATATTTTGCACCCATAAGGGTAGAGTTCACCTCGCACCTCGGTTGTGAACGGACCTCCTCCCTGTTCTCTCCTCTCTCCGCTGTTAGTCGTGGTGGTTGAGTTACCTCCCACCATGACGTTTACGCGGAGGCGCCCCGAGGACCCAGACGACGACGGCTTCATCCTCCAGAGGAAGCACTTCAGGGTGACGAAGCCTTCTTCACTGCAGAGTGGTGCCACGGCTGCGGAGCAACCAATCCCGGTGTGGAGGGTCGTTAGGCATGACGACTTTCCCAGCCCCTATCAGCTTGTTCGGTGGTTGGAGTGCGAGCTTCGGCTCGCCCTCAAGGTGGATGTCTCCGCCTCCGGGGAGTTCCTTCTCCGGGGGGCGACTGAGGACGCCGCCGCCACCCTCCAGGAAGTGGCTGATGGCCAACCACGGGGCATCGTGTTGGCAAAGAGGGAACCCAGCAGGAGAGGTGTCCTTGTTGGATACCCCACTGGCCTCCCCATGGACCCTGTATTGGAGCACCCGCTCGTCGTGTCGGCGGTGCGGTGCTCGTACAGCGCGGGCCTTAAACGGCACCTCCCGACCCGGCAGGTTCAGCTGACGCTGCGGGGGCTCGTCCCCGCCGCCCTGGACCTTGGCTGCTTCGGGACATTCACGGTGCGCAGGTACATCCAGGATCCTGTCCGTTGTTACCGTTGCCAGGCTTTTGGGCACTACCAGCGCCAGTGTCAGCGGCGGCAAGAGCTGTGTGGTGTGTGCAGTGGGGAGCACGCTTCACAGGACTGCGTCCGCCCCCTCCGGGAGGGTGGGGAGCGGCCCGTGGCTTGGTGCCCCATCGGCGGTGCCAGGCATCACGCCTGGAATCGTCGCTGCCCTGCCCGGCTCCGGCAGATTCCTGGAACCACGGTTCCTCGCCAGCTGCAGTGGAAGGAGGCTCCCCTGCTTCCACCTCGGTCTACACCCCAGCCCCCCCGTTCCACGGAATGAAGACGCCGCCGTGACCCGACGGCCCCGCCGCAGGAGGAGGAGGAAAAGGCCCCAGCGCAACCGTCTGTTGTCCCCTGTGGGGGATATGGACGTGGACGCCCAGGCCCCCGTGATGACGCAGGTCCCACCCCCCTTGGAAATGGCGGCCGTTGGAGCGGGGTTGCAGCTTGCTGTGGCCCCCCGCCATGACGCCGCGACCCAGTGCAGGCCGCTTACCTCTTTGGTCGAGTGCGGAACGCAGATGGAGGCCTTATACCTTCGAGAAGAGGGACCTCTTCTTTCTCCTTAGGTCCTATGAGTTCCTGGTCAGTCAGGAATCCGTGGCTATCTAGTCCCGTGTCTCGCACCAGCCGGCCTTCTCTTACGTGAGGCAGGCGCTGCGTGAGGGCCGCAAGCCTGGCATGCAGCTGCCCACGGAGAGTCCGATCAACGAGCCGGCCTATCATCGCCGCCGTAATGAAAGTGACTGGGTGTGCTACGACCCCGCCGCCGGAAGTCATTAAGGCCACATGTTTGTCTATTCTTTGGTTTTGTTATTATTTTTATTTTTTGCATGTATTTCTATTTTTGTTCTTTTGTATGTATCTGCCTGACGCTTGTGGGCGCAATAAATTAATTAAAACAAAAAAAAAAACATAAGGGTGCATAGTTGCACCTCTAAAGGTAGATATTTTGCTCAAAATTGCCCCTCTAAAAGTGCATATTTGCACCTTTAAAGGTACAAAATTGCACCCTACCATAAGGTGCAAAAGTTGCACCCTAGTGTTAAGGTGCAACTTTGCACCCTTATAGGTTCAAAATGTGTGACATCATTTTGCACCCTTAAAGGTGCAACGTTGTACCTTTTTTTCTTAGTGTGTAGAATTAAAATAAATATTAGTTATCAAATAATTTCTACTTCTATATCACGTTTTAGTTAATCTAAATGTTAAATTACTAAACCTGCTATAAANTAGATATCACTAAAGTCGCCAGGACAACGTTTTTTATTTTCAGACGTCTGGTGGCGTTAATACTTACATTTCTACATCCATGATTTCAGGAAGGTTAGAAGGTGCTATTTGAAGAGTCTGTGTCATTTTGTGTCTTCATCTGTGTCATATTATGGCTATAAATGAACAAATTACAAAAATAAAACCGAGTGACGACGTTGATAATGGGCTACACTAAGGTCGCCATCTAGTGTTTATGTTAGAGTGTCCTCCCGCCGTCGTCGTTGCACGAAAAAGAAACGAGTAGGGAAATTTGAAACCGTATATACTTGCAGATACAAAGCATATAACAAAGCTGAAACAGGGTAGATTATACAGTTATGATATAAACTACTGTGTAACATCTTCAGTGATACATACAAATCAGTAGTGATGCTATAATTCGTAATATATGGCGGCTGGCGACATCGGTGCAGGTGGCGACTATAGTGTTATCTACGGTATAAGTAACAATATAAGACATATTCTTTTTTTTTTTTTAGAAGGGGGATTTAAAAAAGCCTTTGTCATTCACCAGAAAATGTCTGCAAAAACGAATGGTTTCTTGCACTTTCGGTCGTGGCTTTTTTGCTGTTCTTCCTGCTAGTGAATAATTTTGTATTGAAAAGCAACGCGAAATAGATAGAGAAAAAATGCAAAAGTGAGCGAGAGAAAAATTATCAACTTGAAAACGTGAATATCTTTTGAGACTTACTGATTTAATTTTGTTCTCACTAGAGAATAATCTAGAAAATGCTCGTATTTCCTTAAACACGATTATCCACAAATGTTCACACTTTACAGGGTGACTGGCTGACAGTAAAAAAAAAACATGGCCTGGTAGCTGTCAAAGATAACGCGTCGAATTGATTGGTGAGTTAATTAAATGTTACGAGGCTCTAACGGTTACCAGGCTCGGTGTGTTGCGTCAGGACGCAGCACAATCATGGAAGGTTGAAGGTCTCTTGTTGATTCGCTTAACACCTGTTGGGAGAGACGCGTCCCACAAGATACTGAAACATGTACATTCACCACGACAGGAACAGCTACGTTCAGAAATCACAGACAAACTAATGACAGAACAGAGCCCTGAGGACCTTCACCATGAACAGGATCCGCCTTGGGGGTCGGAGTACACACCACTAGCTACATCGCATAGAAGTAAATGTTAAGGAAAACTGCAGATGTAGTGATTTAAAACCTCTGACGAGAATCTGGAGCATAAAAATTTATTCCACGAACCATGAATAGCTTTTGAACGGTCATAAACATCTGTATACCAAAGTGTATGCAAGAGAAACCAAAATTTTGTGAGGAAAGGAAATCTGTGGAAGACTTTTTGATAAATATATCATGACGATCATAAAGAAGCCTGCGTTGGAATCATCTTGTGAAGAGTCAACGCTGAAAGCTTCATAAAGTCAAGAACTCGTGGGTACAGGTAAGCCGGTGATGGCAGGGCTTAACTTGTGGCCGCGTTTACCTGATAGTCCGGAATGTGTGTGACGTGGTGTGGCAGTGTTGTGCCGCACCGACCATGATGAAGGAGAGAAGTTGAGGACCGACTCCCTTGGCCACTCACAAAAGGAAAATGACAAATTAATCAACCCAAGATGACAGTCGTACCGCAGAGAGTGGTGACGCGGGAGAATAGATTAACACTTGCTGCAATTCTAAAGATAAACATAATGTTAATATACCCGTACAGTACAAGAGTATACTAAGTGGAAAGTCTTAGTTAAAGACCTCAGAAAGATTCAAGGTAACGGGAAACTTGCTGCAATTCTATAGCTATACAAAGTTGTTGATAATATATCCGTACAATACATAAGAACATAGGAACTTAAGAAAGTAAGGAAGCTTCAAGAGGCCGTGAGACCTACACGAGGTAGTTCCTGTTACCTAACTCTACCTATATCCACCTCTCTTCCCCATCCATGAATTTATCCAGACTCCTTTTAAGGACCCCAATAGACTCCGCATTGACCACCTGACGACTAAGTCCATTCCAATCATTCACCACCCAATTTGTGAACCAGTTTCTCCCAATTTCCTTTTTAAATCTACGCTTTTCCAGCTTGAATATACTTCTCGTTCTACCCTGCTTACTAACCTTAAGAACTTTTTCTACATCGCCTATATTGTATCTCCTTATCCACTAAAATTTTTCAATCAGATCACCCCTTACTCTACGCCTCTCGAGTGAGTGTAACTTTAATAGTTTCAATCTCTTCTCATAAAAAAAGATACGCATTCCATGAATCATTTTGGTCATCCTTCCCAGCACTGATTCTAACAAGGCAATATCCATCCTGTAATACGGAGACCAAAACTGAACCGCATAGTCTACGTGAGGTCTAACTAGAGCAAAATAAAGCTTTAGAATAACTTCAGCACTTATACTTTTGACACTCCTGGTAATAAATCCTAACACCCTGTTGGCTCGATTTCTAGCCTCAATACATTGATTCCTAGGTCGGAGGTCTGGGCTCACCCTCACTCCTAGATCTTTCTCACCCTCTGATCTTTCCAGCAATACATTGCTTATGGTGTACCTATTACCAGAATTTTTTCTACCAACATTCATAGCCCTGCACATATCAATATTAGATTCCATCTGCCATCTATCTGCCCACTCATTTAATTTATCTAAGTCTCCTTGCAAAATATTTATATCAGACTGTGATATAATAATCCTACCTACCTTAGTATCATCCGCAAACTTGCTGATATCACTACTAATCCCACTATCCAAATCGTTGATGTAAATCTAAAATAGTAATGGACCCAAAACAGACCCTTGTGGAACCCCACTCGTTACCTGCCCCGATTCAGATTTAGAACCATTAATTGTAACCTTTTGTTGCCTATCACTTAGCCAAGCTCTAATCCAACGAAGAACCTTCCCATCTATTCCATGAGCCTTAACCTTATTTAAGAGTCTACCATGTGGCACCTTGTCGAATGCCTTACTAAAATCCAAGTATACTATATCACATTCCTCATCATTATCTGCTGTTTCATAAACCTTCCTATAAAAACTCAATAAATTAGTGAGACATGATTTACCTTTTGTGAAGCCATGTTGTGAATCATTAACCAAACTATGCTTTTCAAGATGCTCTCTAATGTTTTTTGCAATAACAGCTACCAGTAATTTACCTACTACTGACGTCAGACTAACGGGTCGATAATTTGACATTAATCCCCTATCTCCCTTCTAAAATATGGGAACTACATTTCCCTTCCTCCACATTAACGACTCTTTCCCTGTATCGATCGAGTTCATTAAAATATGCACTAACGCATCACTAACAACCCTTTTGCATTCTTTTAGTACTCTGGGATACACTTAATCTGGTCCTGGTGACTTCAAATTCTTCATTCCGTCTATACCTTCTTCTACCATTTCCCTAGTTATCACAATATCTTTGAGTTTCTCATCATCCCCTCCTCTAAACTTTTGTTCAATATCAGGTATCTTCTGTTTATCCTCCTGAGTAAAAGTACTTAAGAAATAATCATTTAAAATTTTACACATAACTTCTACAGTACTTATAATCTCCACCTGCTTATTTTCTAATGGCCCCACTAATTCCCTAGTCTTTGTTTTATAAACCTGAGAAAGTACCTTAGGATCGGTCTTTGCCTTCCCTGCAACCTTAATCTCATAATTCTTCTTCGCTGATCTTGTTATTTTTTTTACCGTTCTAGCCATCTCGTTATACTGCTCTATACTCACCTGCCCATCTTTAACTTTCTTTTAAATGTCCCTTTTTACCCCTATGTTGTGTTTTAAAAACATAGTCATGCATTTGGACTCGTTTTTCCCTGATCTCATCGCCCTATAAGGAATATTCTTTTTTGACCTTCAATTAAATTGCTGACAAAGGTATTATAATCCCTTTCAGCGTTGACCTCACCGGCACCCCCCTCCGTCCCGACCACAGCTCTCATCTCCCCCTCCCTCTTGTCACTGTAAACACCTTCCAGGTGTTTTCATAATCCTACATAATTAGACTTTCTGTTAATCTCTTCCAGGTGTTTCCTTAATCCTACATAATTTGCCTTTCTGAAGTCAGGTACTCTATGCGTATTATCGATTCCTCTTCCTACCTCCCAATTTAAGCAAAATCTGATTTCGCTGTGATCGCTTTTTCCTAATGTACCTCCCACTTCCACTTCAGTAACTAAATCACCCCTGTTTGCTAGTAATAAATCTATAATATTATCTCCCCTAGTGGGCTCCTTGATTGCTTGCGTTAGGAAGTTATCTTGAGCTAGTTTTAACAAATCCTCCGCGTCTTTGTCTCCAATAATTAGATCCCAGTCAATTGACCTAAGATTAAAGTCTCCTACCACGCATAATCGATTATATTTACAAGCCCTGCTTATTTCCTCCCATATAAGAGCTGAATCGTCCCTACATAACTTTGGAGGTCTGTACACTACACCCAAGACCATCTTATCAATTCCTTCTCTAATTTCCACCCATATCGACTCTATGCTATTGTCCGTTTTTATAACGTTGTTAACACAACACTGCAATGTATCCCTGGCATATAGTGCATCTCCTCCGCCTCTTCTTCCAACCCTGTCCTTGTGAAATAATTTATATCCCGCTATCTCAACTTCTGGATTAAATACTTTGCCTGTCATATCTAACCATGTTTCTGTTAAGGCTATTATATCAAAATGTTCAACACAAGACGTTCCTCTCAGTAAATCTATCTTATTTAATATACTCCTACAATTTGTATAATAAACTTTTAAGTTGCACTTCTTCTTGTCGATTTTCCCGCTAGCTGTATTTACGCTGACTGCCTGTTTTATCCCTGTCTTTTTCTTAATTCTACTGTCTTCATTCCTGACTTGACCATTATGACCAACAGTATTCCTTCCTTGACTATCATGATCATTATTTTTCACCTTCACACCCTCCTGGCCTCTAAGAAAACCCTGACCCCCATCTCCCTTTCAATTACCCAGGCCAACACACCCACACCCCTATGAGAGAGATGCACACCGTCCCTGGCGTACAGGTGGTCCTTTCGGAAGAATCAGGCCCAGTTATCGATAAAGAGCCACCCGTTCTTCCTACAGTGTTCATCCAGCAAGCTGTTAACCTCACACGCTTCCCCCCACTATCTTGGGCCCCTATTCCTGCGCGGCAAAATGCCACACACTACAGGGGTGCCTCCAAGGTCCCTAACCCTGCCTAGTGCCTCTTTGTACTTACTTAGGAGCACCTGTCTCTCTAATCTGCCTATATCATTCCCCCCTGCACTTATACACACCGTCGGCGCTAACCCCTCACCCACCATTACCCTCCCCAGCTTTGTCTGCTATGTTCCCTATCCCCGCGCCACGGAACCAGGCAAGCGTCCTATTTTTCCAATCCCTGTTACAAAAGGTTCTATCCAGATTCTTGACCTGGTTGTCACCCACAACCAAGGTCTTACCTGAAGACAGGGAAATTGCGTCTGTCTTCTCATCCCCTTCCTCTTCAAACTCATCAATTAGGGCAGCAAAGCTATTCCTGGTCGTAGGAGGCGGAGTCTGTGATCGCCCTCGGCCAGTCTCCTTGTTCTTTACATGTGTCCACGCTCCTACCCTTCGTCTAGGCAGAGGGACTGGCGATTCTGGTACACTACGTTTCCCCAACAGCAACCTGAGCTCGGCATTCTCTTTCTTCAGAGAAGCTACAGTGACACTCAGGTTCCTCACGACGTCATCGTGACTACTCCTGGCTAAAGTGAGGTCTCGCACCTGGCCCCTCAGCTGCCTCAACTCACTTAACACCTCACTGTCCGCCATCTCACTTCACAACACTTAATCCTCGGGAGCTCAAACCACTACGTCCTACCCGATTGAGCGCCGTGAACTGAATACAATACATGTATAATAAGTGGAAAGCGTTAATTAAAGACCTCGGAAAGATTCAAGGTCACGGCCGCGAGAACCAATAATATCGTGGCGGCTTGAAGCACAACAGTCAACCCTGAGGCGCGACTGAGTCGAGGCACAATAGCAGGAAGCACAATAAACCCGTCAGTCTGCCGTCCCAGCCTCGCACACCAGACGCAGTGCTTCAATAGAGGTACCGGTACCGCAATAGAAGCGTGGGCGAAGATAATACTTCAGACACATTACCCATAGAAACACAGAGAATGTTGCAGAAATTAACAATCATAAGGAGGGAAGAACCATAACTCCATAATGAGTCACCCACCTTTAAGTGTACCTCGATTTACCTATATTCTTAGTCCCCTTACTCAACAGGGATCTCAGAATTACTCGATAATGTGTCAGGTGTACGTGTGTGGAGGATAACCAGCCCTCAGCAGCACAGGAGACCTGCTGTCTGCATCTATTACCACACAATGCAACACCTCAAGGAGAAGGACACGGGTTTGATCCTCGATAAGCGCACAGAATCCCGCCACCGATCCGTACCGACGTCACCTTGTTGGTGTTTTGTTACCGTGTCGGTACAGGTGTCTTGCTGTCCACACCTGTATACACACTACACTATAGACAAGACAGACAGAGATAGAGACACACACACACGCACATTCTCTCTCTCTCTCTCTCATTCTCTCTCTCTCTCTCTCTCTCTCTCTCTCTCTCTCTCTCTCTCTCTCTCTCTCTCTCTCTTTTTTTGCCTATGCTCATGAACATTTCTTCAATTTGCAACACGGCACTT
>JACEEZ010010786.1:70000-73544 GCA_016584305.1 Chionoecetes opilio | reverse complement strand
CAAAAAAAAAAAAAAAAAAAAAAAAAAAAAAAAAAAATTTGGTTTTGGGGTTGTGTGTGGTGTGTGTGTGTGTGTGTGGTGTTTTTTTGTGTTTGTGTGTGTTTGTGTGTGTGTTTTGGGGTTGTGTGTGTGTGTGTTTTTGTGTGTGTGTGCCCCTTTTTTACAAAAGTGTTAAAGGGGGAAAAGGGTGGATAGTATAGTATAGTAGTAGTAGTAGTAGTAGTAGTGTTGTTGTTGTTGTTGTTGTTGTTGTAGTAAGGTTATTCAAGTCTTCCAACGTAAACAAGAACATAACGCCCCACACATAAAAATTTGGGCAACAACACACACAACCACCCACAACACACAAAAAACACACCACCAACACACACACACACCAAAACACCCCACACACCCACCCCCACACACCACAAACCCCAACACACACACACACACACACAATTTGGGGTGACAAGAGGGAGACGAGGTGACTTTACAGGTGAGAGGAGATAAAAATGTGTTGAAACTGTTATGGGACTAGAGGAAGAGGAGGAAGAGGAGGAGGAAGAGGGGAAGAGAAGAGAAGAGAAGAGAAGGGGAGAGAAGAGACGGTAAAGGTGGAGGGAGAGATAGAAATAAAGAGAGAGTTAAAAGTCCGTTCAAAAATATACCCATACGGAAAACCAAACCCCCCCAAAAAAAAAAATTAAAAATGCAAAAAGAAGTCAATTACGTCAGTAGGTAATATAGTAGAAGTGAAATTAGTCCAAAAAAAATAATAATTAATCAATAAATCAAATGAAATAAAAGTAACAAAATTCATAACATAATTCCATTTCAACTCAATGCATTTAAATCAAGTCACCTGTCTCCCCATCCCGGGCCTGCATTAATTACAGGTGAGGCTGCGAGGGGGAGGGGGAGGGGAAGGGGGAAAAAGGGAAGGGGGAGGGGGAAGGGGGGGGAAGGGGGGGAGGGGAAGGGGGGAAAAAAGGGAAAGGGGAAGAGGGATAGAGTGAGAGGGAGGAGGGAAGTGGGGTGGGAATGGAGTGGGAGAGAGGGAAGGGAGAGTGGGGAAAGGGTGGGGAAGGGGGAAGGGGGGAAGGTGCCGGTGATGTTGGCTCATTTTCATGATTATAAGTTTTGCCCGCGTCCTCCTGACTCCTCATGGCCCCAAAGGGGTTTGATGGTGGTGTGGTTTTTTGGGGGGGGGGGGTTTTGGGGTTGGTGGTGGTGGTTGGGGGGGGGGGGGGGGGGGGGGTGGGGGGGTTTTGGTGGTGGTGGGGGGGGGTGGGGGGGGGTGGGGGGGGGGGGGGGGGGGGGTGGGGTGGTGGTGGTGGTGGTGGTGGTGGTGGTGGTTTGGAGGTGGTGGTGGTGGTGGTTTGGGGGAGGTGGTGGTTGGGGGTGGTGGTGGTGGTGTAGTAGTAGTAGAGTGTGTATAGTAGTGTATAGTAGTAGTGTAGTAGCAGTAGTAGTAGTAGTGTAGTAGTATAGAGTAGGTAGTGTAGTAGTAGTAGTAGGTAGTAGTAGTAGTAGTAGTAGTAAGTAGTAGGATAGTAGTAGTAGTAGAGTAAATAGTGTAGTAGTAGTAGAGTGTAGTAGAAGTTGTAGTAGTAGTAGCAGTATAGTAGTAGTTTGTAGTAGAGTATAGTAGTGTAGTTTGAGTAGTAGTAGTAGTATAGTGTAGTAAATATAGAGTAGTTTGTAGTAGTAGTAGTAGTATAGTAGTAGTAGTAGTAGTAGAGTATAGTAGTAGTAGTAGTAAATAGTAGTAGTGTAGTAGTAGTTAGTAGTAGTAGTAGTAGATAGTGTAGTAGTGTAGAGTAGTATTAGTAGTAGTGTGTGGGAGTGTAGTGTAGAGAGTAAATTTTGTGAGATAGAGAGCAGTATAGATTTTGGTTTTGGGAAATGGTTTGGGGAAAAAACTTTTATCAATTTTAGGGGAAAAAGAAAGGAATTTTTTATAAATCTAGTTTTGAAAAAAATCTTTGGGAAATATTTCACTTTCTCATGGTGGTTAACAAAACCCCTGAAAAATTTTTTTTTTCAGTAATTACTAGTTTTTAAACCTATAATTCTTCAAAAAGAAGATTAATTAGTTGGTGGTGGACATTAAAATTAGATTTTTTGGAAAAGGTTCTAGTTTAGGGGCCCACATACTTTTCTTTCTACTACTACTATTACTAACAATTATTATTTTATTAATTGTTAAAGTAAAATTAAAGTAGGTAAAAAAGTATGGTAATTAGAGAGGTTCTCAAGGTCTTCTTCTAAAAACCCAAATTTTTTCTTTCTTTAGTTTTTTTTTCCCTACACTTTTCCAAAACTTTCCCCCCTCTCCCTCTCCTCTCTCTCTCTCTCTCTCTCTCTCTCTTCTCTCTCTCTCTCCTCTCTCTCTAACCCCCTTCTTTAAAACCCCTTGGGTTTTAACCCCCCCAACCCCCCAAAAAAACCCCCCCTTTTTTTTTTTTTTTTTCCCCCCCCCCCGGGGGGGGGCCCAAAAAAAAAAAATTTTTTTTTTTAAAAAAAAAAACCCAAAACCCAAAAAAAAACCCCAAAAAAAAAACCAAAAAAAAAAACCCCCCACACTAAAATTACCTTTTTGGTTTGGGCCCTTCTGTTTCTGGGGGTAAATATTTCCACCAAAAAAAGGAAGAGAGGGGGGAGGGGGGAAAGAAAGAAAAAGAGGAAAATTAGGGAGGAGAGGAGGGGGGGTATAAGGGGGTTTTTTAACACAAAAAAAAAATAACAGTTTTTTTTAAAACGTAAAATTTAAAAAAAAAAATTTTTTTTTTTTCCCCTTTTTTTCCCCTTTCTTTTTTCCCCTTTTTCAAAACTAGAAAAAACCCCTTAAAATTTTAACCCAACCACACCCCCCCAAAAAAACCCCCCAAAAACACCCCCACCCAACCCCAAAAAACCCCCCCAAACCCATCAACGCCCATGTTTTGTCCTAAATTAAAAAGGGTTATTTTAAAAAGGGGGGGGGGGGGGGAAAAAAAAAAAAGGGGGGGGGAAATAAAAAAGGGGAAAAAAAAAAGGGGGGGGGGGGGGGGAAAAAAAGGGGGGGGGGGGGGGAAAAAAAAAAAAAAAAAAACCCCCAAAATGGAAAAAAAAAAAATTTTTTAAATTAATTCAGAAACCCCCTCACCCAATTGGGGGGGGGGGAGGGGGGGGTTTGTTTTCCCAATTCCAATTACCCAAAAAATAATTGGAAAAAAAAAAAAAAATACCCCTTGCAAAATTTGCAATATTTTTTGAAAAGTATATTTACTTGAAAATGAGTTCCTAACAGTTTTCGGGCATGCTGAACACGAATCTGGAGTCAGTTTTCAGTTACAATGATTAGAAGTCCCTATTAATATTATTTGAATTGTCAATTATTTGAATTGAATATCATGTCATTGAAATAGATACTTTTAATCATTGTCACTGAAAACTGATAGCAGATTCGTGTTCAGCATGCCCGAAAACTGCTAAGAACTAGTTTTCAAGCATATCTATTTTTCAAAAAATATTGCAAATTTTGCAAGGGGTGTATGCCTTGATTTTTTTGCAATATTTT
>JACEEZ010010786.1:42500-62500 GCA_016584305.1 Chionoecetes opilio | reverse complement strand
TCCTTCCTTCCTTCCTTCCTTCCTTCCTTCCTAACATTCTCAATTCTACATTTTCTCCCTCTTATATATTCCTTTTTATTCCTCAATATTTTTTTAGTCCCAATCTATAGCGGTGCATTTACCCATTTACCTTCCTCCCCCTACATTCATCTATCACTCTCCCTATCTTTCACACCCTTCACGATATCATTCCATCAATCTTCTTCAGGTTTTTTATTCCCAAAGGTATCAATAAATGTTTACACAGACACAAACCGCACATTCCTTACTCTCCTATGCTTCTATTTGCCATTCCTGTAACATACTCGTTTTAGTCTGTATTTTAACGATGTTTTTCAAGTCTATTTGGACACATAACTACCCACATAACTACCTATCTATCTATTTATCTATCTATTAATCTGTCTATCTTATCCATTTTCTAGTATAATATCTATTTGTATCGATGTCCAATCTATTTTAACCAGAAAACAAGTCTATTTAGAGTATGTAACTACCCATATATCTAGCTAGCTATCTATCTATGTACCTATGTATATATTTATCATCGTCTATCTATTATCTATCACTATCTAGTTCTATCTACTATCTATCTATTATCATACCCATCTATCTATCTTCTATCTCATCTCCTTAATGAAACGTCACATAAATCTTTACCCAATTACCAATCTACCCCACAATCTCTCCTTCTTCTCTCTTCTCTTCTCTCCTCTCTTCTTCTCTCTTATCTCTCTATCTCCTGCTCTTCTCTCTTACTCTGACCATCCCTCTGTCTGTCTGCGTGTCTCTCTCTCTAATCTCCCGGAAATCTTCTCGTCAGTCTGTCTGTCTGTCTGTCTGTCTGTCTGTCTGTCTGTCTGTCTGTCTGTCTGTCGTCTGTAGGTCTGCTGAGGTAATTTGCATTGCTAATCAGTGTTCCAATGTCATATCTTCATTTACCTCAACAATGCTTCATCTCAGACCACGCTTATTAGAAGAAGGAGGAGAAGGAAGGAAGAGAAGAATGGAGGGAAGGAAAGATGGATGTATGAGAGGAATGAAAGGAAGGAGGAAAGGGAAAGGAGGGAAGGAAGGAAGGAAGGATGGAGGAAGGGAGGGAAGGAAGGAAAGGGGATGAGAGAAGTATGGAGGGAATTAGGGAAGGAGGGACGAAGAGAAGGAAGGAAGGAAGGAAGAAAGAAGGAAAGGAGGGAAGGAGGGATGAGGGAAGAGGAAGATAGACAGAAGGAAAAGAGAAGGAAGGAAGGAAGGAGGGAAAGGAAGGAAGGAAGAAGAGAGAGCGAAGGAGGAGAAAAGAGAAAAGAGAGAGGAAAGGAGGAGGGAAAGGAGAGGAAGGAAGAATGGAGGAAGTATGAGAAGAGGGAGAAGAGAGAAGAGGAGAAGAGGAAGAGGAGGATGAGAGGGGGAGAGAGAGAGGAGGAGAGGAAAAGAGAGAGAGAGAGAGTGAGAGACGAAGAGAGAGAGAGAGGGAGATAGGGGAGAGAGAGAGATAAAGAATTGTAATGATATTGATATTACTTTAACTGATTAATTAAAAGCTCATTGCGAATAAAGAGGAAGAGAGAGGAGAGAGAGAGAGAGAGAGAGAGAGAGAGAGAGAGAGGGGAGAGAGATCGAGGAGAGAGAGAGAGAGGAGAGAGAGGAGAGAGAGGAGAGAGAGAGAGAGATATGGGGGAGAGAGAGATATGAGGAGATAAAGAGAAATAGCTCACTTTAAAGATAGTTTATGACCCGAGCCATTGCGTCCACCTGCTATGGGGGGAGAGAGAGAGAGAGAGAGAGAGAGAGAGAGAGAGAGGAGAGAGAGAGAGAGAGAGAGAGAGAGAGAAGAGTGAGAGAGAGAGAGAGAGAGAGAGGAAAGAGAGAGAGAGATGTTACTATTTATCTCACCCTCTCATTTTTTCCCTTTCTCGTCCTTCTCTCTCTTCTCTCTCTTCTCTTTTCTCTCTACTCTCTCTCTCTCTTCTCTCTCTCTCCTCTCTCTCTTTTCTCTCCTCTCTCTCATTTTTTTTTTTACTTTTTTTCTATCTTTCAAGTAAACAGGATGTGATAGATATGACACGATTGTTTACTAGTGAAGAAAGGGCCTTAAAATAGTAGTAGTAGTAGTAGTTAGTAGTAGTAGTGGGTAGTAGTAGTAGTAGTAGATATAGTAGTAGTAGTAGTAGTAGTAAGTAGTAGTAAGTAGTAGTAGTAGTATTTAGTAGTAGTAGTAGTAGTAGTAGTAGTAGTAGTAGTAGTAGTATAGGAGTAGTAGTAGTAGTAGTAGTAGTAAGTAGTAGTAGTAGTAGTAGTAGTAGTAGTGAGTAGTAGGAGTAGTAGCAGTAGTAGTAGTAGATAGTAGTAGTAATAGTAGTAGTAGTAGTAGTAGTAGAGTAGTAGTAGAGTAGGGAGTAGCAGTAGAGTAGTATAGTGGGTAGTAGTAATAGTATTTAAGTAGTAGTAGTAGTAGTAGTAGTAGTAGTAGTAGTAGTAGTAGTAGTAGTAGTAGCAGTAGCAGCAGTCAGTACAGTAGTAGTAGTAGTAGTAGAGTAGTAGTAGTAGTAGTAGTAGAAAGTAGCAGTAGTAGCAGTAGCAGCAGTAGTAGTAGTAGTAGTAGAAGTAGTAGTAGTAGTAGTAGTAGCAGTAGCAGTAGTAGTAATTGTTGTTATAGAAATTATCACTTTTATTTTTTTTCCTTCCTTCCCTCTTTCATTCACCCCTTCATTCCTTCCCCTTCATTTCCTTCACATAATATCTCTCATCACCACCCTTTCTTCCCTCCCTCCCCTCCCTCCCTCCCTCCATCCCTCCCTCCCTCCCTCTTTCTCTCCTTCCCTTCCTTCCCTTCCCTTCCCTTCCCTTCCCTTCCCTCCCTCCCTCCCTCCCTCCTTCCCTTCCCTTCCCTTCCCTTCCCTTCCCTTCCCTTCCTTTCCCCTTTCCCTTTCCCTTCCCTCTTCTCCCTCCCTCCTCCTTCCCTCCCTTTCATATGCTAACCTACAAACAATTTCCCTCCCTCTTCTTCCCTCCCTTGCTGTAAACATACCTCCCTCACCCTCCCTCCCTCCCTCCCTCCCTCCCTCCCTCCCTCCTCCCTCCTTCCTCCTCCTTCCCTCTATTTCCTTCCCTCTTTCCCTCATTTCCCCTTTTTTTACCTTCAATATAACATTTCATCCCCTCAACATTTTTTATTAACACCCTCCACCCACCTGTTTATGTCCCTCCCTCCCTCTCTCCCTGTTTCCTCCACATCTTACACATCCTCTCTCTCACTCCCCCTCTCTTCTCTCTCTCTCTCTCTCTCTCTCTCTCTCTCTCTCTCTCTATCTCTCTCTCTTCTCTCTTCTCTCTCTCTCTCCTCCTCTCCTTCTCTCCTTCCCTCTCTCTCCCTTCAGAAGTATTCCAAACATCCTGTCTTACCTCCAATCCTCTCTTTATGTCTCCAGCCCTTCTCTTCTCATCCTTGCGTTATAGCTTCATTCAAATCAAATTCAATCATTGGACAAAACGTAAAGTCAGTCAGCCAATCAGCTCTCTCCTTTCAGACCACCTGGATTCACGTCAACTAATCACGGGGCTCGAACGCAGATATAAGTTAAAAAAATTACCAATACAAAAAATTAGGTGTTCAAAAATGACCAATGCAAAAAATTAGCTGTTCAAAAATTACCGATGCAAAAAATTAGCTGTTCAAAAATTACCAATGCAAAAAATTAGCTGTTCAAAAATTACCAATGCAAAATAATTGGTATAAAAAAATTACCAATGCAAAAAATTAGCTGTTCAAAAATTACCAATACAAAAAAATAGCTGTTCAAAAATTACCAATGCAAAAAAATAGCTGTTCAAAAATTACCAATACAAAAAAATAGCTGTTCAAAAATTACCAATACAAAAAAATAGCTGTTCAAAAATTACCAATACAAAAAATTAGCTGTTCAAAAATTACTAATGCAAAAAATTAGCTGTTCAAAAATTACTAATACAAAAAATTAGCTGTTCAAAAATGACCAATGCAAAAAATTAGCTGTTCAAAAATGACCAATGCAAAAAAATTGAGTGAAAAAATTTGTGTGAGTCCTCCCTATTTGGTGATATTTAAAGAGGTAAAAAAGGGGATTATGGGAAATTAATTAAGGGAAGGGGTTGATAGATAAAGGGAAGGGGTTGATAGATAAAGGAAGGGGTTGATAGATAAAGGGAAGGGGTTGATAGATAAAGGGAAGGGGTTATAGAAAAGGGGAAAGGGGGTTGTGATAAAGGGGAAAGGGGGTTGATAGTTTAAAAGGGCGGGGGGTTTGAAGATAAAGGGAAGGGGGTTTGATAGAAAAGGGAAGGGGTTGTAGATAAAGGGGAAGGGGTTGATAGTAAAGGGAAGGGGGTTGATAGAAAAGGGGGCGGGGGTTTGATAGAAAAAGGGGAAAAGGGGTTGATAGAAAAAAGGGAAAAGGGGTTGATAGAAAAAGGGAAGGGGGTTGATAGATAAAGGGAAGGGGGTTGAAAAAAGGAAGGGGTTGATAGATAAAGGGAAGGGGTTGATAGATAAAGGGAAGGGGTTGATAGATAAAGGGAAGGGGTTGATAGATAAAGGGAAGGGGTTGATAGATTAAGGGAAGGGGTTGATAGATAAACGGAAGGGGTTGATAGATAAAGGGAAGGGGTTGATAGATAAAGGGCAGGGGTTGATAGATAAAGGGAAGGGGTTGATAGATAAAGGGAAGGGTTGATAGATAAAGGGAAGGGGTTGATAGATAAAGGAAGGGGTTGATAGATAAAGGGCAGGGGTTGATAGAAAAAGGGGGAAGGGGGTTGATAGATAAACGGAAGGGTTGATAGATTAAAGGGAAAAGGGGTTGATAGATAAACGGAAGGGGTTGTAGATAAAGGGAAGGGGTTGATAGATAAAGGGAAGGGGTTGATAGATAAAGGGAAGGGGTTGATAGATAAAAGGAAGGGAAGGGAAGGGAAAGGAAAAGGGGAATGATAAAGGGGGAAGGGAAGAAGCAAGAGGAGGAGGAGCAAGAGGAGGAAGAGGAAGAGGAGGAGGAAGGAGAAAGAGGTAGTAGTGGTGGTGGATGAGATAAAAGAGGAGATGGAGGAGGAAGATTAGGGTGGGAAGGGATTATGTGCATAGGAGGAGGAGGAGGAGGAGGAGGAGGAGGAGGGGGGAGGAGGAGGAGGAGGAGGAGGGAGGAGCAGGAGGAGGAGGAGGAGGAGGGGAAGACAGAATAGCGCAAATAGGAAGAGAAAACTGAATAGAAGGAGGAATTACGTTATTGGAGAGAGAGAGAGAGAGAGGAGAGAGAGAGAGGGGAGAGAGAGAGAGAGATGAGAGAGGAGAGAGAGGCGGAGAGAGAAAAGGGAGAGAGAGAGGAGAGAGAGAGAGAGAGGAGAGAGAGGAGAGAGAGAGAGAGAGAGAGAGGAAAAAAATAACGTGTGAGATGTGTATATGTGATCTGAAAGTGAGAGAGAGAAAAAAAAGAGAGGGGTGAGAAAAAAATTTAAGGTGAGAAACTGAATGGCATATCTCTCTCTCTCTCTCTCTCTCTCTCTCTCTCTCTCTCTCTCTTCTCCTCTCTCTCTCTCTCTCTCTCTCTCTTTCACACATATACACAGGTGCAAAAAAATGTACATGATACGATCAGGGCGAGAATGGCATGTAAGTTAGGAGGAATTTCACCCTTACGACCACTCTTATGTGACCTCTGAGGCGATGTTTGACACTGCCTTGACCCGAGTTGACCTAATTATTGGAAGACGAGGAGGAAGAGGAAGAGAAGGAGGAGGAGGAGTAGGAAGAGAGAGAGAGAGAGAAGATGGAGTAGGAAGAGAGAGAGAAGGAGGAGATAGAGAGGGAGAGAGAGAGAGAGAGAAGGAGAAGGAAGAGAGGAGAGAGAGTAGGTTCAAATGAAGGTGAAGAGGAGGAGGAAGAAGAGGAGGAGGAAGAAGAGGAGGAGGAAGAGAGAGAGAAGTAGAGGAGGAAGAGAGAAGAAGGAGGAGTAGGAAGAGAGAGTAGGTGCAAAGGAAGGTGAAGAGGAGGAGGAAGATGAATGAAGGAGGAGGAAGAGAGAGAGGAAGAGGAAGAGAAGAAGGAGGAGAGGAAAAAGAGAGAAGAAAAAGGAGGAAGAAGAGAGAAGAAGGAGGAGGAGGAAGAGAGAGAGAGAGAAGTAGAGGAGGAGGAGAAAGAGGAAGAGAGAGAGAAAGGAGAAGGAGGAGGAAGAGAGAGGAATTAATAGATACAAATGAGGAAGAGGAAAGACTGAATAAATACATAAATAGAAGAATGTTGATAAAGAGAGGAAGAAGAGAGAGAGAGAGAAGGAGGAGGAAAGAGAGAAAAAAGCGATGAATAGGAATAAATGAAGGAGGAAAGATTAAATAAATAGATAAATGGAAGAATATTGATAAAGAGAGAGGAAGAGAGAGAGAAGATGATGATAAAAGAAGAAAAAAGAAGAGGGGAGAAAAAAAGGAAGGGGGAAAAAAAAAAAGGGATAGAAAAAAGTAAATAAAGAAAAAAAAACCCTAAAATAAAAAGGGGGATAGAAGAAAAAGGGAAGAATAAATTGAAAGAGAGAAAAATGATAAAGAAGATGAAAAAAGAAGAAGAAGAAGAAGGAAAGAGAAAAAAACGGGGGAATAATTGAAATAAAGAAGGGGGAAACCCAAAAATTTAAAAAGGAGATAGAAGAGAAAAGGAAAAAATTTGATGAAAAAAGGAGAAAAAAAATGTTTAAAGAAAAAGAAAAAGAAGAGAGAGAAAAAAAGGGAAAGAGGAAAAAAAAGGGGTGAATAAGGGGAAATAAAGAAGGGGAAAACCTAAAAAAAAAGGAGATAGAAGGGGAAAAATGGAAGAAATGATGATTTTAAAAGGAGAGAAAAGATGATAAAAGAAGATGAAAAAAGAAAGAAGAAAAAGAAGAAAAGAGGAAAAAAAAAAGGTGAATAAGTGAAAATTTAAAAAAAGGGGAAAAACCTAAATAAAAAGGAAGATAGAAGGGAAAAAAGGGGAAAAATGATATAAAAAGAGAAAAGAGAAAAAGAAAAAAGGAAAAAGAGAAAAAAAGGGAGGGGAAAAGAGAAAAAAAGGGGATGAAATAAGTGTAAATGAAAAAGGGAAAACTAAAAAAAAAAGGAGATAGAAGAAAAAATGGAAGAATGTTTGATATAAAAGAGAAAAAAGAAAAAAGGAAGATGTTTAAAAAAGGAAAAAGGGAAGAGAAAGAAGAAGGAAGAGCAAGAGAAAAAAAACGGTGAATAAGTGTAAATGAAGAAGAGGAAACACTAAATAAAAAGGAGATAGAAGAGAAAATGGAAGAATGATGATAAAAAGAGAGAAAAGATGATAAAGAAGAAGAAGAGAAAGAAGGAAAAGAGAAAAAAGCGATGAATAAGTGTAAATGAAGAAGAGGAAACGCTAAATAAAAAGGAGATAAAAGGAGAAAAGGAAGAATAAAATAAAAAAAAGAGAAAAATGAAAAAAAGAAAAAGAAGAGAAAAAGAAGAAGAGAAGAAGAAAAAGGGGGAAAAGGAAAAGAAAAAGGGCCTTGGAGATAAAAGGGGAAAAAAAATGGGGAAAAAAGAGAAAAAAATGTGGGAAAAAAAAAAAGAAAAAAGCGGAAAGGAAAAATGGGGGCCCAAAAAAAAGGAATAAAAAAAAGGGGGAAAATTTTAAAAAAGAGAGAGAAAAGAGATAAAGAAAAAAGAAAAAAAAGAAGAGGGGAGAAAAGAGGAAAGGAGAGAAAAAAAACGGTGAATAAGTGTAAATGAAGAAAAGGAAACTAAATAAAAAGGGGAAAAAAAGGGGAAAAAGTGGGAGGGAAAAAAGGGTTGGAAAAAGGAAGAAGGAAGAAGGAGGGGAAAAAGGGAAAAAAAAAAAGGTAAAAGGAAAGGGAAAAAAGGAAAAAAAAAGGAGGGAAAAAAAGGGAAGAAGGAAAAGAGAGGAAAGGGGAGTGGGGGGAAAAGGGAAAAGAAAAAGGGGGGGGAAAAGGAAAGGGAAAGGGGGTTTGGGAAAGTAGGGGAAAAAAAAACAAAAAGATGAGAAAAAGAGGAGAAAGGGAAAGATGGAAGGGAAATTAAAAAATTAAATGGGAAAAGAAGATAAAAGGGAAAGAGAGAGAGAGAAAAGGAAGGAGAAGAGAGGGGAAAAAGGAGGAGAGGAGAGAGAGAGAGAGAGGGGGAGAGAAAAGAGAGAGAGGGGAAAGGAAAAGAGGGGAGAGAGGAGAAAAGGAAGGAGGGAAGGAGAGAGGGAGAGAGAGGAAAAAGGGGGAGAGAGAGAGAAAAAGGGGAAGAGAGAGAAAAGAGAGAGGAAGAGGGGAGAGAGAACGAAAAAGAGAGAGAGAGAGAGAGAGAGATTTTAGGGGGGAGGGGAAAGATGTAGAACAAGGGGGAGAGAAGTAATGGGAGGGGAACAGAGGAAGAGAGAGGAGGAGAGAGGGAGAAAAGGGGAGAAGAGAAGAGGAGAGGAGAGAGAGAGAGGAGAGGAGGGAGAGAGAGAAAGGGGAGAAAAGAGAGAGACCGGGACCACATAAAAAAACCCCTTTTTCCCCCCTCCCCCACACACACACCCCACACACACACACTCACACATATCACACAACACACCACACAAACACACACACACACACACACCCCACAAACATACAAAAAAACACCGATACCCCTTTTTAAAAAGGGTTTTCAAAAACAAAAAAAGATAGGGAAATTAAAGGGTTAAGTGTATTTTCTTTACAAATGCTTCCCCACCCCCCACCACCACCACCACCCACCCCACCACCCCCACCCCACCGCCACCACCACCCCCAAACCACCATAAACCCCCACCACTACCACCACCCCCCCAACCCCCAAAACCCCCACCACCCCCATCACCCCCAAACCACCATCCCCAACCACCCACCACCCCCCCCACCCCCAAACCACCACCACCCCCCACCCCCAACCAAAACCACCCCCACCCCACCACCCCAACCATCCCCCCCACCCCCCACCACCCACCCCATCCCCAACCACCACCATCCCCACCACCCCCAACCACCAACTACCATCCCCAAAACCACCATCCCCACTACTACCACCACTACCCCCACCACCACCACCCCACCACCACCCCCCCAACTACCACTACCACCACCACCCCATCACCCCCACCACTACCACCACCCCACCACCACCCCCAAAACCCCAAACCACCATCACACCCACCACCCCCCAACCACCACCACCACCACCATCATATCATAATCACCATAAAGCACAGGACCTAGAAACCCTGATATTTTAACAAAATCCTGTTTCCCTAAAGATGGAAAACACTTTTTTTTACATTTGAAAACCATCTTTCCTTTTGTTTGCATCCCCAACCCCTTTTTTCTCTTTTTCTCTCCCCTCCTCTCCTCTCCCCCTTTTCTACTCTCTCTCTCTCCTGCGTTTTCCTGGGGGCCCCACTTCCCTTTTGGGCCATCCTCCCTTTCCCCCTTTATACTCTTCTCTCTCTCTTTTCCCCTCTCTCCTCTCTCTTCTCTCTCTCTCTCTCTCCTTTCTCCCCTTTTCTCTCTCTCTTCTCTCTCCTCTCTCTACTACCTTTTACTGACCACGAACACACTTTTTCCCCTCTAAATCCCCTCCTTTTTCCATTCCCCCCCCGTCACACCACCACCACCACCCTGCTCCACACCCCCACCCCCCACCGCTCCACCTGCCCCCACCCCCAAACAGGTGAAAAACAAGCAAGTAAACAAGACACCCCTTTGTTGTGTAGTTGAAAAGTGTGGCCTTTTCCGGGAGGGGGAAAAGTGGTGGTGGGGGGGGTTAGGGGAGGGGAGAAGAGAGAAAAGAAAGGGGAAGAGAGAGAGAGAGGAGAGAGAGGAGAAGAGTTTCCGGGGAGAGAGAGAGAGAAGAAGAGAGAGAGAGAGAAAGGAGAGACGGAGAAAGGAAGCAGAAAAAGGAAAGAGAGAGGGGAGAGAGTTTAGACAAAGGCAAGAAATAGATAGATATAAAAAACAGAGAGACAGGGGGAGACAGCCCAGAAAAGAGAGTGAGAGAGCCCGGGCGGGGACACAGAAAGAGGGAGAGATAGAAAGACAGGAGAGATAGAGAGATAGATATGAAGGGAAAAAAGAGAACAAAACAGGGGACGATAGAAAAATAGACAGACAGACACCCAAAAACAGAAAAAAACAGGACAGCAGAAAAGAGAGAGAGAGAAAAGAGAGAGGGGAGAGAGGGGGAGAGAGGAAGAGAGGGGAAAGGAGAGAGAGAGAGAGAGAGAGGGGAGGATTGAGAGGAGAGGGGAGAGGAGGGGAACAACGGGACAGGGGACAAATAACAAACATACGACAAAGACAGAGAGACAGAAAAAAGACGGGACAAAAGAGAGAGAGAGAGAGAGAGAGAGATAGGGGCTTTAGTTATTGTATGTTTGAAAAAAAAAAAAAAAAAGAGGAGAGGAGAAGAGAGAGAGGAGCGAGGGGGGAAAAAGAGAGAGAGAAAGAAGGTTGGAGGAAAGGGGGGGTAGAAAAGGAGAGAAAAAAGAGGAAAAGGAAAGAGGGGGAAGGGGAAGAGAAGAGAGAGAGAGGGGAAAAAGGAAAAAGGAGGGGGGAACCGAGAGGGTGAAGAGAGAAAAGAGAGAGAGGGGAAAACCCCCACCACACACGGGCCCAAAAAATGAGATAAAAGCGAAATAAAATTGGGTGGAGTTTCCAAAAATTTTAGAAAATTTTTCCGAACGCTCAAAAAAATTGTACCGAAAAAAACCCAGGGCGCGGTTAAAAGGGGCGGCTTTTTAAGTGACACCAAAAGTTGAGATAAAAACGCCCCCCCCCCCCAAAAAACCCGTCGAAAATGGATCGAAGCCCAATAAAAACAATGGTGTAAAAACCTAAAAAATTTTGTTGGGGGAAAAATTATATTGGGTTGGAAAAAAATAAAAAGAAATAGTCTCTCTCTCTCTCTCCTCTCCTCTCTCTCTTCTTCTCTCTCTCTCTTTCTCTTCCCCTCTCTCTCTCTCCCCTCTTTTTCTTTGTGTCTCCCTGTTTTTTGTCGGGTCCCCTTTGTCTAAAAAATGATGGGAAAGGGAAAAAAATATAAAAAAAGGTCTCTCTCTCTCTCTCTCTTTTCCCCTTCTCTCTCTTCCTCTCTCCCCTCTCTCTCTCCTCTCTCTCTCTCTCTTTGTGTCTGGTCTTTGTCTGTCTGCCTGTCTGAAAATGATGTGGAAAGAAAAATAAAAACCAATCTCTCTCCCCCCTTTTCTCTCTCTTTTCCCCTCTACTCTCTCTCTCTTCTCTCTCTCTCCTCTCTCTTTTTTGTGTTGCGTCGGGGGTCTGTCTGCCGTCTAAAAAAATGATGTGGGAAAGAAAAATAAAAACAAGTCTCTCTCCCCTCTCTTTTCCTCTCTCCTCTCTCTCCTTTTCTTTTCTCTCTCTTCTCTCTTCTTGGTCCCTTCCCCCAAAGCCACTTTCACCCCCCCCTTCACCCCAATTACAACCCAAGAAAACGGGGAACACTGGCCGTGACGTCAAAAACCCAAACCCCAATTTTCAAAAGCAAGAAAACAAAAAAAAATGGCCGTAAAAAGTCATACCCACCCAAGCCAACACGGGACAAGATACAACAATGGCAGGGGACCCCCCATAGCCAGCCACCCCAATCCCCACACGCTAAACCTTTTCCCGGGGGTCGGGGGTGGGGAAAGGGAAAAATGGCCGCGAGAAGTTGTGTCGTTTTTTTCTTCTAAATATTCTTGCAGGTGTCCATTACGTTTTCCTTACTTCTTTCTTTCTCTTTTGCTATTCTTCTTTCTTTTTCTTTTGATTTGTTCGTAATTTCACGTTACTTCTTTCTCTCTTGCAATCTTTATTCTTATATTTATTTTGCTTTGTTTGTTTTTTCCCAAGGTCTGGGTTAGGGGGATATGGAAAATTCTTCTTTTTATCTCTCCCAATTTCTCTATCTTTTTTTAAACCCCTTTATTTTATTTGGTTGAAAATTTAAAGTGTCTTCGAACTACTGATATGTTTACTTTTCTTTCTCTCTCCTCTTCTTTCTCTATTTCTAACCTTTTCTAGTTTTCTATATCAAAGAAGACTCGTTTTTTGGCTCCTCTCTATGATTTCTCGTTATCAAAGTCACCACAAAGTATTATCATCATCACTATCACAAACAGTATCAATGTTTATTCCCATACATAACACAGGGAAAACAAAACAAAGTTAACCAACAAGAAATAAACAGCTTAGTCAAAATCTAACGCCCAATTTTTTGGGAAATTTTCATCTTCAGAATTTCCAGAAAAAGTCGGGTTCAATTTTCCAGTAATCAGAACGAAAATAGTCGGGTTTTTCGTCTTCCAGTAATTCCAGAAGTAATAGCATTTTTCGTTTCCCAAAGTAACCAGAAGTAATTATTCATCTCCAAAATTCCAAAAGTATCAGGTTTTTATTCTCCATTGATTCCGGGGAATAATAGAAAGTTCTGTTTCCATTATCAGAATCAAACAGGTTCGTCTTCACATTAATTCCAAAGTAATGTCGGGGTTTTTCTATCTTCCAGTTGATTCCAGAAGTAATAGTCAGGTTTTTCTGTCTTCCAGTAATTCCAGAAGTAATAGTCAGGTTTTTCTGTCTTCCAGTAATTCCAGAAGTAATAGTCAGGTTTTTCTGTCTTCCAGTAATTCCAGAAGTAATAGTCAGGTTTTTCTGTCTTCCAGTAATTCCAGAATAGTCAGGTTTTTCTGTCTTCCAGTAATTCCAGAAGTAATAGTCAGGTTTTTCTTCTTCCAGTAATTCCAGAAGTAATAGTCAGGTTTTCTGTCTTCCAGTAATTCCAAGAATAGTCAGGTTTTTCTGTCTTCCAGTAATTCCAGAGGTAATAGTCAGGTTTTTCTGTTTTCCCAGTAATTCCAGAAGTAATAGTCAGGTTTTTCTGTCTTCCAGTAATTCCAGAGGTAATAGTCAGGTTTTTCTGTCTTCCAGTAATTCCAGAAGTAATAGTCAGGTTTTTCTGTCTTCCAGTAATTCCAGAGGTAATAGTCAGGTTTTTCTGTCTTCCAGTAATTCCAGAAGTAATAGTCAGGTTTTTCTGTCTTCCAGTAATTCCAGAAGTATTACTATCAGGTTTGTTTTCTTTCTTCCAGTAATTCCAGAAGTAGTATTATCAGGGCGAGAGTTTGACTTACATTTCAACACGAGTAACAACCTTCCAGTCTTAACAAGTATTACCTTAGTATTACCTTCCAGTATTAATCTTAAATTCCCCCTTTGTTCCCAGGGAAAATTTCCCCAGTTTTTCCAGCCATTTTCCAGCCAGCCTTCTTTTTTGTTAGGGGACCCCCCGGAAGGTTTTGCGGGTTTTCCTTTTAGTCATTTGGGGAAAATCCTTTTTGGGGTTTTTTAAAAAGGATGGAATGTTTTTTAAAATTCCTTTGCAATTTAGTGGCGATCTTTTTTATTTAGTCCTTTGTTGTCAGTGAATTATATCTCACTGTTCTTTTGTGGGTCTCTTCCTTTGTAAAATTCTGAATCTCTATCTTTCTGTATATAATCGATACGTCTTTTATCTTGCAGGGAATCAAACCTTTTATATTTCAACGTATAAAAGATTGTAATCATTAAAACCCATCAGTGAATCAACACTGCAAAATATCCAAGGACTCAAAGATATTTCAACAAAGAAATTTTAGAACGTAAACACTAAAAATTGTACGAAAAAGGGTCAATAGCTTCCCAAAAAGAATAAAGTCCCTTTTTTATAGGATTTCCACCCCACTCTTTAGGAGGAAACAAATACCTTTCATAGGAGGATTCAACCCCTTTTATAGGAGAATCCAACACCTTTTAGAGCCCATATACAACACTGATGCCTTATCGTTGTTTAAAGTTGAGACAAGGGGAACACCCCCCCCCCCTTACACAGTGTTTTCTTTCATAAAAAGGGGGGGGTTTAAAAGGGGGGCGTGAAGGGGGGCGCTGGGGGGGTGCGGTGGTTTCAAAGGGGGGGCCTTATTTAGGGTTCAAAAAACCTGCTGATGTCGGGATCAAACAGGGGGCGGGGGTGAAGGGACTTTTCCATTGATGTTTTTTTATTTACTTTGCGGTTCTTTAATTATTTTCAGTTTCGTGAGTTTAGTTTATTATTTTCTCTTCTCTTGTCTTCTCTCTCTCTTGATTTAGTACATATTCATCAATTTTTTTCGAGTTGATGTTCTTTGTATATATTTACTGTGTCTGGTTTCTCTTCGTTGTTTCTAGTTTCGTGAGTTTCGTTTATTCTCTTCTCTTCTTTTTCTGGATTAATTAGTGTAGTTTCCCTTCGATATTTCCAGTTTCATGAGTTTAGTTGTTGTTTTCCATCTTCTTTCTTGATTCAATACAGATTTTTCTAGTTTTTCGTCCTTTTCTTCTTCTCTTCGTCTAGTTTTTCGTCCTTTTCTTCTTTTTTCGTCTAAGGTTTTTTGTTTTCCTTTTTCTTCTTCTTTCGTCTAGGGTTTTTTGGGCCCTTTTTTTCTCTTTTAGTTTTTCGTCCTTTTTTTCTTCTCCCTTTCTCTAGTTTTCGCCCCTTTTTCTTCTTCTCTCGCAAATTTTCGTCCTTTTCTTTTCTCTTCGTCAGTTTTTGTCTTTTCTTCTTCTTTCGTCTAGTTTTTCGTCCTTTTTTTCTTCTCTTCGTCTAGTTTTTCGTCCTTTTCTTCTTCTCTTCGTCTAGTTTTTCGTCCTTTTCTTCTTCTCTTCGTCTAGTTTTTCGTCCTTTTTTCTTCTCTTCGTCTAGTTTTTCGTCCTTTTCTTCTTCTCTTCGTCTAGTTTTTCGTCCTTTTCTTCTTTTGGGGTCTTTTTTTCGTTTTTTCTTTCTTCGTCTATTTTTCCCCCTTTTTTCCCTTCTCTTCTCATTTTTCGCCTTTTTTTTTCTTTCTTTTTCTAGTTTTTCGCCCTTCTCGTTCTCGCCCTCATATTATTTTTCCTTTGTTTCCTTTGTTTCCTTTGTTTCCTTTGTTTCCTTTACTGTAATATTTATCAGTTATCCGTCATCGTCTATTTACCTTCTATTTCATGCAGCGTTCAACCATTTCCCATTTTCTTTCCGTCCCCGGCATTAGTCTGTCTCCCGTTTTCTTCATAAAAGGGAAACTTATCTAAACGTTAAAACCACCTTCATTTCCTTTCTTCATCCTCTTTATTGTCTTCTTCTTCTGTTTCTTTTTTTCTGTTTTCTTGTGTTTCTGTCTTTCTTCTTTCTCTTAAGTTTTCAGGTTTTGGCCACTCCGATTTTCTTTGTGTTACCTTTAATGGGGGCCGATGAGAGGATCTTTCTGGGCTAATGAGAGCGATAAGGGGTCGAAACTGCTATTTTTCTTTTTTTACTTGGAATAAATAATAAGCTTAGGTTCAACAACACAAATGATTAAGGTTTTTTTTCAGTCTCACTCACAAAATATTCATGAGTGATTTTAAAAAGTAGTTTCAAATTTCTCGAGACATGCTTCAAAAGTTTCAAATCAAGTTAGTGTCTATATTTCTTTCCATATCTCGTAGTTCAGCACGTATTCAGAAGCCAATCCAACACTAACGGCTTCGAAATAATCAATGAAACTCTCTTGAAACACACACAAACAGATTCAAAAGTTTCATAATCCACCAGACAATACAATAAAGCTTCTGTCCCTAAGCAGTTCAAACACTTTCAGTAAAGTTTCACACAAAACCTATCACATTGAAACTCGTTTGCCGAGTTCCCCGATCACCGTATTTTTTAAAAATTCGGGGTTCCTCTTTCCCCGATATTAAAACACCGATATATAGTTCAAGTTCTGTGGTTTATTCCTTTCCCGATATAAAGACACCGATATATAGTTCCTTTCCGATATAAGGACACCGATTTCGGGTTAAAGTTCTATAGTTCCTTCCTTTCCCGATATCAAAACACCGATTTATGGTTTAAAGTCCACTGGTTCCTCTCTTACCCGATATCAAGACACCGATTTTTGGTTAAAGTTCCCGATACCAGGACGCTAATTTCTGGTTCATGTCTGCGGTAGAACACACCACCCGTTCAATACACGTATACGCGGCTCACCACACTACCACACACGCGAGAAGCAACAGGGCGGATGGCGTTACCGAAGAGGCCCTGAGCAAACAAGCGTCCAGCATCCTTAGTAGAGATGATGCCACAAAAAACTGTAAATATGTGATAATTGACGCCTTTTCTGGTATTTTCTGACTCAACACGTAATTCTACCACCATTTAAAGCCGTCAGGAGCTACTGAAGAAGGCGCTGAAGGTAGATGTAGTAGATGTAGTAGATGTAGATGTAGAAATGAGTCCTCTATACCTCCTCGAATTGAAACTTCTGCAGTAGAAACCCGAAACACAGAAGGTAGATGTAGTATGTTTTATCTACACTTCCTCGGATCGAAACTTCTGCAGGAGAAACACAGATGGTAGATGCAGTATATGTAGTATAATTTCTCTACACCTCCTCGGATTGAAACTTCTGCATGAGATTCACAGAAGGTAGATTTAGCTTCTCTATTTCTCTACACGTCCTTGGGTCGAAACTTCTGCAGTAGAAACGGGCCACTAGAAGGGCTGGGTTGCCTGTTAGAGGGAAACTTCTGTACTAGGAAAGGCCCTGGACAGCTGTGACTCGTAGGGAACCGCTGGAGCAGGAAGGGCCCGGGGGAGGAGGGCTCAGCTGTATGCTTCGTCAGGAGGAATGGACCGGAGGAACTTGAAGAGGAGGATTTTGATTTTGATTCCTTCAGGTTTTTAGAAGGTGGAGGAGGAGGTGGGGGAGTTGGAGGAGGAGGAAGGGTAGCTGGAGTGTTTGTGGTGGTAATGGTGGTGGCTGTGGTGTCTGCATGGGCGGTGGTGTTGGTGGTGTTGAACGCTGTGTCCCGCGGTCCAAGGGGCGCCGCGCGTTGCACCACCCCGGAGTCTGTTGCCCAACTGATCCGCGAGTCTGCGAGTCTGCTCTTCTCTCGCCGCTCTACCCACGACCACCCGGCCCTCTCTCTCTCTTTCTCTCTCTTTCTCTTACTCTCTCTTTCACTCTCTCTCTCTCTCTCTCTAACACACACTCTCTCTCTCCCTCTAACAATCTCTGTCTCTCTAACTCTCTTGCTCTCTGTCTCTCTCTCTACCACTCTCCCGCTCTCCCTCTCACTGTCTCTCTTTCTGTGTCTGTCTCTCTCTGTCTACCTCTCTCTCTATCACACACTCTCTCTCTCTCTCTCTCTCTCTCTCTCTCTCTCTCTCTCTCTCTCTCTCTCTTCTCTCTCTCTGTGCTTTTGTTGGCGTATTTCCTCTCTTTTTACCATTTTATTTTCTCTTTCCATGTAAATTTTAGTTCCGTAGCTTCGTACACTCTCTCTCTCTCTCTCTCTCTCTCTCTCTTTTCTTCTCTCTCCTCTCTCTCTCCTCTTCTCCTGTAAATCCCGGTTCACATTGTAATACTGATTTAGTCTCGGTTTTTCCTCCCCCTCCTCCTCCTCCTCCCCCTCCTCCTCCTCCTCCTCCTCCTTCTTCCTTCCTGTCTTCCTTACACTCTCCTCCTCCTCTCTTCCCTCTCAACTTTCCACTCCTCTTTAATTCACCCCTCCTCCCTCCTCCTCCTCTTCCTCCTCCTCCTTCTCTTCCTTGCTTCTATCTTCATTCCTTTCTTCCTCCTCCTCTTCCTTCCTCTTCCTTGTTCCCATCTTCCTTCTTCTGCGTCCATTTACTGCGTCCTCCACTTCCTCCTCCTAGTCCCATTATTCTTCTTCCTCCTTTATTTTCTTGTCCTCTTCCTTCTCTCTTCCTTCCGCTTCCTTTCTGTCATCTTTCATTTTCTTCTCTTCTTCTTTCTTTTATTTTCCTTGTCCTGCTCCATCATCACTATCTCTCCCTCTCCTCCCTCCTCCCCTCCTTCCTCTCACTCCTCCCCTCCTCCTCCCCCCTCCCTTCCTGCTCCTCCTCCTCCCTCCGTCCTCCCTCTTTCTCCTCCTCTCCTCCTCCTCCCCCACTCCTCCTCCTCCTCTCCTCCTCCCCATCACCCATTCATCATCATCATCATCATCACCACCATCATCACACCACCATCATCATCACCATCATCATCATCATCATACATCATCATCATCACCACCATCATCATAAATCATCATCACCACCACCACCACCATCATCAATCACCAAACCATCATCATCATCATCACCACCATCATCATCATCATCATCATCATCATCATCATCATCATCATCATCATCACCACCACCATCATCATCATCACCATCATCACCATCATCATCATCATCATCATCACCACCATCATCATCACCACCATCATCACCACCACCACCATCACCACCATCATCATCATCATCATCACCACCATCATCACCACCACCACCATCACCACCATCATCATCACCACCATCATCACCATCATCATCATCATCATCATCACCACCATCATCACCACCACCATCATCATCATCATCACCACCATCATCACCACCACCACCATCACCACCATCATCATCACCACCATCATCACCATCATCATCATCATCACCACCATCACCACCACCACCACCACCACCATCATCATCATCATCATCATCATTTTCTTCATTTTTTTCCATAATTTCCTTCACTTATTCAATTTTTTCACATTATTCATTAATTTATCCATTTTTCCATTATTCATTTCATCTTTTTTCTTCATTTTTCATTTTTAACCCAATGAATAATAACTTTTTTCTACATTATTTTTCACTTGATACGTAAAAAAAAATACGTGAAAAGAAATAAAAAATTGAAACTAACGCAAATAACAAAATAGACGTTCAATCATATAAAGCTGTTTACAAAATTTAATCCTCTAGGAACTCATCAATCAAGCGAGATAAAAATAGAAAAATTGTGGGGGGATAAAAAAACGAACGAAAATTTTACACCTAGACCAAATAAATATAAATAATAATAAAATAAAATGAAGCGAAAAAAAAATGGCGAGGTAAAAAAACGAAAAAAACTAAAATTTTAACTCAAACCAAAAAAAAAAAATAATAAAATAAAAAATAGATAAATAAAAAAATACTTAGATACAAAATTTTGGACGGAGATGAAACTGTGATTATCTATTGATGAAAAATTATTGTTTGTTTGTCTGTATGTCTGTATGTCTGTAGTGGTGACGGTGGTAGATTGTTGGTATCACTGCATTATTTCTCTCTCTCTCTCTCTCTCTCTCTCTCTCTCTCTCTCTCTCTCTCTCTCTCTCTCTCTCTCTCTCTCTCTCTCTCTCTCTCTCTCTCTCTCTCTCTCTCTCTCTCTCTCATTATTCATGCAATCCTACTCTTGCCATAATCCCCATCCTTTACACACACACACCCACACACAAACCACACACACACACACCACACACACACACACACCCACACAAACCACACACACAACACACCCACACACACACCACACCACACACACACACACACACACTAATGAGGGTCGTTTCATGAGGCCGCGTCGTTTATTTCACCCTAACGAGCATCATGTTGTTTGATCTTGAATAAATATCATCAGATCACCATCGTTAGCAACATGATAACACACACACACACACACTCACACACACACACACAGTACACAAACACATGGAAGAAAAATCCCTTTATCCCTATGATTGCTTGTCTGATCTCTCTCTCTCTCTCTCTCTCTCTCTCTCTCTCTCTCTCTCTCTCTCTCTCTCATAAAGATGTGGAATTACGACCAATAATCCAAGAAAAAATGCGATAGAAAAAAGCAAAAGAAAAAAATAGATATATAGTGAAAATCAAAACACTCAAAAATGTGGGAAAAAATATAAACGACGTAAAAAATTCTGGAAAAAATTAACTTAAACGTATGACAAAAAAAAAAAAAAAAAAATGAAACTAAAACAAAGCAAAAAATATATATATAAAAATAACCAAAAAAAAAACATAGATAGGCCTAATCTCACTATTGGATACCTGGTCAAAAATCTATAGAAGGGTTCAAGGTA
>JACEEZ010010786.1:32500-37500 GCA_016584305.1 Chionoecetes opilio | reverse complement strand
AATACTATTTACTATTACTATACTACTATACTACTATACTATACTACAAATTCCTACTCCCTACTTTTTCTACCTGACTATATACTTATACAACAAAAAATTTACTACTAATAACTATTTTCTATACTACTACTACTTTACTACAAACTACATAAACACAAACTATTACCTATAACTATACCTAACACTCATTACTCCACTATACTAAAACCCCCTTCCTACTACTTACATTACTCTATACAACCCCTACTCACTCTTTTCCCTACCTGAATATTTATCAACATATAACATAATTGTAGCCGTAGGACCAAAACCCCCTAACAAAACAAAAAGGACAAAACCCCCTTGGGAAAAAAACACCTACGGGACAAAACCATAACTTACAACCAAACTTGGACAAAATCCCCCTGGAAAAAAAACCTGGGAAAAAACCCTAGGACAAAAACCCCCCTGGAAACCCCCCTGGAAAAAACCTGGGAAAAAAACCCCCCTAGGACAACACCCCCTGGGAAAAAAAACCCTAGACAAACCCCCTAGGACAACACCCCCTGGCAAAACCCTAGGAAAAAAACCCCCTAACAAAACCCCTAGGACAAACACCCCCCCTGGGAACAAAAACCCTAGGAACAAAACCCCCCTAAGGCCCAACACCCCCCTGGAAAAAACCCCTGGACAAAACCCTAGGACAAAACCCCCCTAAAAAAGTGGACAAAACCCCCTAGGACAAAACCCCCCTGGGAAAAAAAACCCTAGACAAAACCCCCCTGGGAAAAAAAAAACCTGAGAAAACAAAAAACCCCCCCGGGACAAAAAAACAAAACTTCTAAAATCATAATTTATATTTTATTTTGTATTTTTATGAACACTTCTCTGAGAAGTAAAAAATTACATTCATTATATAAAAAATAGTGTTTTGATAGATAGGTGTTGATAGGTTTGATAGGTTTTACCTATAGCTACCGTAGATAACACTAATTTAGTGCCAGCTGCAATAATGTCGCCACACCGCCAAATATTACGAATGATAGCATCACTACTATTTGTATGTACCACTGAAGATGATACGCAGTAGTTTATATCATGACGGGTATAATCTACCCTGTTTCAGCGTTGTTTTATGCTTTGTATCTGCAAGTATAGACGGTTTCAAATTACATTACTGTTTTTTTTTCGGGCGACGACGACGCGGGAGGACACTCAGAAACATAAACACTAGATGGCGACCTTAGTGAGCCCATTATCAACATCGCCACTCTGTTTTATATATTTTTGTAATTTGTTCATTTATAGCCTACTATGACACAGATGAAGACACAAAATACAGACCCCTCCAGATAGCCCCTTTAACTTTCCTGAAACATGGATGTAGAAATGTAAGTATTAACGCCACCATACGTCTGTAAATAAAAAAGAAACGTTGTCCTGGCGACTTTAGTGTTGTCTACGGTACATGGTGATTTACGGTACTCAGGTAGACAAAACAATGATCAGCTGGAGTGAACAAACACAAAGAAAGATTATAATATTTTTCATGATTACTGCAGTAATAAATTGCTTCAATTATATTTTTTCTTCTAATTTTAATGATATTAAACTGAGGGGGTTTTGTCCTATTTCGCACTTTAGCTTAGGAGGTTTTGTCCAAGGGGTTTTTGTCCTAGGGGGTTTTGTCCGAGGGGGGTTTTGTCCTAGGGGGGTTTTGTCTGAACCCCATACTATATACATTTCATAGTTACCTCCTATACCAGAGACTTACAAATCATTAACTATATATATATATATATATATATATATATATATTATATAATTATATATATATATATATATAATTAGGGTGCATTTATTTTATGTATTGCATCGTAAAAGCATGATGGCCTCAACAATATCTTCCTTGAATCCCACGCCACCTTAGTTACCTCCTTGACCTGAGGAGGCTGAGGGATAATCTCCATGCCACGTCCACACCCAGGCAGCTGGGCAGAAATTCTACCTTGCTAATGAAATCACACGGTGGTGTTAATTAATGGGGTCAAATCTCGCTCACTCTCATTCCCCTATCCGCCCATCCACCTACGCCACGCCCTCACTCAATCATTCACCTACCCGCCCATCCACCCACGCCCTCATTCTCTTACTCACTAACCCATCCACGCCCTCACTCATTTCTTCAACACCCCTCCAGCCCACTCACTCCCTCACCCACCCACACCCACCCACACCCCTCACTCACTCACTTATTCACGAATCCACCCACGCCTTCATTCACCCACCCACCCACGCCCTCACCTACTCACGCCCTCACTCACTCACTCTTCCATCACCAGTGACCATGAACGAGGTTGAAGTGAATATATATATATGTACTGTGTATATATATATATATATATATATATATATATATATATATATATATATATATATATATATATACAGTACATATATTAAGGTAGATAGGAACTAGACACATGGCCTGTTGAACTATTAATCATTATCCCCAGGAGTCCCAGGAGCAGGTCAACACCCAGGGGCTGAATGGAAAATTCCTTCCTTGTAATGAGGTCACACGTTGGTGTTAATGGGGGCGTCAACTCCCGCTCCTTGAGTCCCTGCCCCTGGTCCCTGAGCGGGGACCAGGGAGTGAAGTCAAGTGATTTTTACAGATAGATATACATGAAGATAGATAGACAGTATGGATGGTGGCCTACCATCCATACTGCTGGGTACGAAAATGGTTCGATATAAGTACGGAAATAAAAATCGAACTTTCGTACCGTACCGAACTTGAAGAAATATATCGAACCGTAATATCGAACCGTACTTTTAGCCCTTAAATTACCGTACCGTACCGTAACGTACTACATGCCCTGGCACTGGTGACCCAGGGCTCGAATGGTAGGCTCTGGAGGTTCACTTGAGGGCTGTGATGGCTGGTGGTGGTGCCCGTGGGCCCGTGGTGCGCAGGCAGGATATTATAGTGACGCCTGTGATTAGAGGCTCATGCCGCCCCCCTGTGTCCTCCAACGCACTCGCAGTCAAAGGTAGAGTTGATGAGCAGGATATGTGGGTGTTCTTAGGCCACTCGACGGTGCAGAAAGGTTTTGGTTTTCTTCGGGGATCGAACTCGGGTCACCGAGAACGCCAGTCAGAGACGCTAACCACTCCGCTACCGCCTCCCCAATACTACTACTACTACTCCAATCCAAAACTACTACTACTACTACTACTACTACTACTACTACTACTACTTTTACTACCTATCTACTACTATTTCACTACTACTACTACTACTACAAATATATATACTTATCTTGCTATTATCATCACCACCACTACTACCACCACTTAGCATACTCGCGCACGCAACAACACAAGCATAAAGAATTACACCACCACCACCACCACCACCACCACCACCACCACCACCCACCACCACACACACACCACCACCACCCCACCACCACCATCACACACCACCACCACACACACACCACCCCACCACCACCACCACCACCACCACCACCACCACCACCACCACCACCACCACGCAGCCTATTTTCATAAATCTCTTACATCTGAATAAATCTTTTCTTCTTTCACGGCATCATTTGTATTTCGGGAACTCTTCATGCGGCATAGGGTTCATTTTTTTTGTCCCTTAAATTAGGTCTCGTATTGATAATGAGTTTTTGTGGGTGTAATTTTTTTTGATGATCGAATGAAGCGGTGCGTATGTTCTGAAAGAGATTTTGTCATGGAACTCTATAATAAATCTAAATAAATAAACCGAAATACCCTAAAATATACCTAAAATAACCTGAAATAACCAAAAATAAACCCAAAATATCCTCGAATAACCTTAAATAACTGAAAATAACCTAAAACTAAATCAAATAACGTTCAGAATGAGATTACGTCATTGTGTTATTATCCTCCGCTTATTGTCTTCTGCTACTACTGCTACTACTACTACTACTACTACTACTACTACTACTACTACTACTACTACTACTACTACTACTCCTACTACTACTACTACTACTCCTAACCTCCTACTCACTGCTACTACTCCCTAATACTATACTAACTACTATCCTACTAACTAACTTACAAATTACCACTAATACTATACTACTCCACTACTATACTTATACACACTACTAACTACTCACTTACTACACTACTACGCTTACTTGTACTACTACTACTACTACTACTACTACTACTACTGCACTACTCACTACCACTACTACTACTACTACTACTACTATTTACTCCTACTCCTACTCCTATTTACTCCTACTCCTACTCCACTCCTACTCCTACTTACTACTACTACATACTACTACTACTACTACTACTACTACTACCACTACTACACTACTACACCACCACCACCACCACCACCACCACCACCACCACCCACCACCACCACCACCACCACCACCACCACCACCACCACCACCACCACCACCACAACAACAATAACAACAACAACCACAACAACAACAACAATAACAACCACTACTACCACTGCTTATAAGTATTAAAATCACCTTTATATATTTTTCTCCCACACCATCCCTTTCATTTTCATTCAAACCTATCACATATTTCCTTATCCCCTTCTTTTATTCCCCCTTCCCTCCTATGCACACTTTCGTACCCCCTCACCATCCCGAAAGCTTGTGTCTGTCTGTCTGTCTGTCTGTCTGTCTGTGTGTCTGTCTGTCTGTCTGTCTGTCTGTGTGTCTGTGTGTCTGTCTGTCTGTATTATTTGAACAACAAATAAAAAATAAACTGCTTTCATTCTCGCATCGGAAATATTCAGGTTATTTATTGTTATTTTATTTCCTTTCCTATATTTTGTTTACTTGAAGGAACTCACGAGAGAGAGAGAGAGAGAGAGAGAGAGAGAGAGAGAGAGAGAGGAGAGAGAGAGAGAGAGAGAGAGAAAAGGGGGGAGATGTAAAGATATTTCTCCTTGCCAGAAACAGTTCAAC
>JACEEZ010010786.1:25000-27500 GCA_016584305.1 Chionoecetes opilio | reverse complement strand
GTCCCTCCACACCTAGTCCTCCCACCCCACGCAGCAATTCCCCACTCCCTCACCCGTCTCCGAAACCAGGTAACATACCGCCACGCCCTCACCCTGCCAGCCTCCGTCGTCCTTCATCTGACCTTGAGGTGGCGCCCCTGCAACCCCAGTCAGTGCAACCCCAGGCAGTTCGTGAGAACTCTACGTTTCGCCCGCGACTCCGGCCTCAAGACGTGACCCAACAACCACCTCTGGGACGCAGGCAGCCACCTCACAGTCAAGGGCGGAATCAAGGACTGATCAATCATCCCGGAAGGCCTAGGGACAGGCGTGCCAGTGAGAGGGACGGAAACAGAGACGTAACCAGAAAGTTCATCGAGAGGCCACGTCAGGTCAAGTGCTCTTGGTGCCATCGTCAGGGCCACTCTGAGGAGCGTTGCCCGAAGAGGCTTACTTGTGAGTACTACCAGGGACGATTCCATACGATACAAACCTGTCGTGAACGGCTGGCGGACAAGAGACACCAGGACCTGATTGAGGCTGTCAGGGTAGGCAGCCAGGAGACACTAGCCGTCCTCAGAGGCGCTGCTACCTGGCGACTCCCTTCACACAGCCACACCGCCACCTGGGGACCCCCAACAACCCTGCCCCAGGGACCCTACGCCCAACACCCCCAGGTGACGAGCTTCCCGCCGCAACTTACGTCGCACGGATACGGCGGTGCCTTCCTGCGACAGCATGATACGGCGCGGATGTTTTGAGAGAGAGCTTCGAAACGTGACCGTGGCACCTACAGCCCTGGCCACGCCGCGGAGAGGTTAACCCAACACCTGAGCCGTGACCGTGGCACCTGCAGCCCTGGCCACCTGCTTGACGACTTTTGTGTTGCTGTGTGCGGGGCGCAGAGTTTTTAAAGTGGTTGTACATAAGTTGGCTCAGTGATGTGCGTGGCAGAGTCACGAGTATCTAATTGTAAACATGTAAATAGTTAGCATTAAGTAATCATAGGTATATGTATGTGGTTAAGGTTGGGTTTTAAGATAGGTGGTACTCACAATACCACCTTTAACCTGTACAATATTTGTCCTTGTAAATAATTGTACATTATGTAAGATGGTATAAATAAATAAATTAAAAAAAAGAAAGAGAAGAGAAGAGAAGAGAAGAGATAGAAGGAGAAAAGAGGAAGAGAGGAAGAGAGAAAGTTAAGAGTAAAACATATGTGGAAAAAAGAATTTCAAGGATATGGTAAAATAAATTAACTTGATCAAAAAAGAGAAATATAGTGAACAAAACAATAGGTAAAAGAAACAAAAGAAAAAAGCTACAAAATATGCCAGGAGAAAAAATAAACCATTTTAGAGAGAAAATGCAAATCGAGAAAAAAATGATGGCTTTGTTTGTTACATTTCTCTACTTTTTATTTATGTTCTGACCTTTATTTTCCGTCAGTTTGGAGAGAGAGAGAGAGAGAGAGAGAGAGAGAGAGAGAGAGAGAGAGAGAGAGAGAGAGGAGAGAGAGAGAGAGAGAGAGAGAGAGAGACAAAAAGATAAAAGCACCACCATCACCATCACCACCAAAACAACAACAACAACAATAACAACAACAACAACAACAACAACAACAACAACAACAACAACAACAATAACAACAACAATAACAACAACAACAACAACAATAACAACAACAACAACAACAATAACAACAACAACAACATAACAACAATAACAACAACAACAACAACAACATAACAACAACAACAACAACAACAACAACAAACAATAACAACAACAACAACAACAACAACAACAACAACAACAACAGTGTCAGCGCCAGGAAAGGATTAGGATATAAACCAATAGCAACAGTGGTCCCTCCCCGCTAATCCAATCCCTATCACCCACCAATCCACGAGCCCTAACGATAACAACCTAATCCATGACTATGCATTGCCAATCCCTTCCTCCCTCCCTTCCTTCCTTCCTTCCTTCCTCCCTTCTTTCCTTCCTTTCCTACCTTCCTTTCTTCTTCCTTCCTACCTTCCTTCCTTCCTCCCTTCTTTCCTTCCTTTCCTACCTTCCTTTCTTCCTTTCTTCTTTACTTCCTTCCTTCCTACCTCCCTCCCTTCTTCCCTCCCTTCCTTTCTTCTTTACTTCCTTCCTTCCTTCCTTCCTTCCTTCCTTCATTTCCTCCTTCCCTTTCCATATATCTTTTCTCCCTCCTTTCCTTCCTTCCTTCCTCCCTTCTGCCCTCCCTTCCTTTCTTCCTTCCTTCCTTCCTTCCTTCCTGCCTTCCTTCCTTCCTTCCTTCCTTCCTTCCTTCCTTCCTTCCTCTCTTCCCTTCATTTACTGTCTCCTTTCCCTTTCTATATCTTTTTTCCCCCTTTCCTTCCTTCCTTCCTTCGTTCCTTCTTCCTTCCTTCCTTCCTTCCCTCCTTCCTTTCCACCCTTTACTACCTCTTCCTTTCTATATCTCTTTCTCCCTTCCTTCCTTCCTTCCTTCCTTCCTTCCTTCCTTCTC
>JACEEZ010010786.1:15000-20000 GCA_016584305.1 Chionoecetes opilio | reverse complement strand
CCTTCCTTCCCCCTTTTCCCCCCTTTTCCCTCCTCCCTCCTTCCCTCCTGCCCTCCTGCCCTCCTTCCCTCCTTCCTTCCTTCCTTCCTTCCTTCTTTCCTTCCCTCCTTCCTCCTTCTTTCATTTTCCTTTCCATTTGCTTTTCTATTCGTTTTCCTTTCTCCCTCATTTGCTTCTCGTCTCTTTCTTTTCTTCCTTCCTTCCTTCTTTTTTCTTCTTTTCTTCTTGATCAGTTTATCTTTTTCAAATTTATCTTTTTGACATTTTTTCCTTTATGACTTTACTAGCCGCAAAGTCCGCCCTCCGGGCGGACTTTTTGGCTAGCTCCTGCGGAGGGCTATTGGTGGGCCTTCGGCCCACCACCTGTGTTTGGTGGGCCTTCGGCCCACCAAACACAGACTCTCCAGATAGCCCCTTCTAACTTTCCTGAAATCATGAATGTAAAATGTATGTTTTTAACCCCAACCCATTCACATCACCCTCAACCCATTCACTCACCCATTACCCATCACCCCCACCCATTCACTCACCCATTACCCATAACCCCCCACCCATTCACTCACCCATTACCCATCACCCCCCACCTATTCCCTCACCCATCACCCATCACCCCAACCCATCACCCCCCACCCATTCACTCACCCATCACCCCACACCCTTACCCATCACCCCACCCATTCACTCACCCATTACCCATCACCCTACATCAAGGTTTCCTCAATTCTCGCAACCCACTTTTTTTTCACAATTCCGCTAATAGGCTGTAAAAAAAAAAAAAAGTGATGGGATCATCCTATAAGTGGGCTTAAACCTTCCCCTGGTCGACCCGGTTCCAAAACTGTGCCATATGATAGGATTGGGGCACGGGGGGGGAAACCCAAAATCCCCCCCCCCCCCCCCCCCCCCCCCCCCCACACACAAACACACACACACACACAGACAGACACACTTTCGCTTATATTATTATAGATAGATTTTTCTTGTTCATTTTTTTTTCTTTTTTTTCCCTTACCTTTTTTCCTTCCTGCTCTTAATAATAATGATGATAATAATAATAATGATAACTGTAATGATAAACTGAAATATAATAATAAAATATATAAATTGTTAAGTAGGGTAAAACAGGAGAAGGATTTGGGTGTGATCCTTGGACATACTCTTGAGGCAAATGCACACGACTAGTCAAAAAGGCTGAGATTATTTTGTGTTTCATCGTAGGCAACTTTGAGCATAAATCTGCGGAGGTCATCACACGGTCATACAGGTCATAGGAGGGAAGGGAGGGGGAAGGGAAAGAGAAAGGGAGGAAGGAGGGAAGAAGGGAAGGAGGAAGGGAGGAAGGAGGGAAGGAGAGAGGGAAGGAGGGAGGGAGGGAAGGAGGGAGGGAGGGAAGGAGGGAGGGAGGGAGGGAAGGAGGGAAGGAAGGAGGGAGGGAGGTCGGCAATCAAGAATTCGAGAAGAGCCACTTTCTTCAAACTTGGCAGAAAAGCAGTGCCGATAACGTGTACATTATAAGAACATAAGAAAATAAGGAAGCTACTAGAGGCCGCGAGACCTGCACGAGGTAGTTCCTGTATATATAGTATTACTTTCCTTTGGTCTAGCAATGGCCAATCCTAAACGGGCATTCTATTAAAAAACAATTCTATGTGTAACACGCTTCCTGTCGACCCTCCTGTCCTATGCTACACTAAGGCCGCGAACCCACGACCACAGCCTCCAATGAGTGTGTAGGGGAGAGCGGGGCAGGTTGCATCGAGGGTAGGTTGCATCATTGCCTCTAACTCGCATTAACTTTTTTTTATTATTATTATTGTTGTAGTAGTAGTAGTAGTAGTAGTAGTAGTATTAAGACGATGTACGTGTGATACATGCGAGTTAGAGGCAATGATGCAACTTACCCTCGATGCAACCTGCCCCGCTCTCCCCTACTGCGGCTATCTATGCCAGTATTTTATCTCTTATTTTTTAACGTTAGTTTGTACATTTATAAGGAGGTGGCAGGAGTCGCACAGGCCTCTTGAAAGATCCGCAGGTTGCCCACCACTGTCATAAGTCAAGATGCATTTGGAGTCTGCCGTTCAATTCTTGTCGCTTTTTAGGTCTAGCATGAAGAGCCATCATCACATCATTAGGGGGAGGTTGGGGGGTTGTGGATGGGAGGAGGATGGTGGGGGGTTGTGGATGGGGGGAGGATGGTGGGGGGTTGTGGATGGAGGAGGATGGTGGGGGGTTGTGGATGGGAGAGGGTGGAGGGGGGTTGTGGATGGGAGAGGGTGGAGGGGGGTTGTGGATGGGAGAGGGTGGTGGGAGGGTTGTGGATGGAGAGGGTGGAGGGGGGTTGTGGATGGAGAGGGTGGTGGTGGGGTTGTGGATGGGAGGAGGATGGTGGGGGGGTTGTGGATGGGAGAGTGGTGGGGGGTTGTGGATGGGAGAGGGTGGTGAGGGGGTTGTGGATGGGAGGGGTGGTGGGGGGTTGTGGATGGGAGAGGTGGTGGGGGGTTGTGGATGGGAGAGGGTGGTGGGGGGTTGTGGATGGGAGGAGGATGGTGGGGGGTTGTGGATGGGGGGAGGATGGTGGGGGGTTATGGAGGGGTGAGAAGGGGTGCGTGGCATGCGTGGAAGGGACACGGGAAAGTTTAGAACTCTTTAAACTTAGGTAAATATTTTGTTATTGTTAGCGCCTGGATTTGAGGATTGTTATTGTTTACAGTTTTTTGTCTCTGTTTGTTAGTTTGTCACCACGATTACTGGCAAACCATTCCTAGTAATAGTAGTAGTAGTGGTGGTAATAGTAGTGGTGGTGGTGGTAATAGTAGTAGTAGTGGTAGTAATAGTAGTGGTGGTGGTGGTAATAGTAGTAGTAGTGGTGGTAATAGTAGTAGTAGTGGTAGTAATAGTAGTAGTAGTGGTGGTGATAGTAGTGGTGGTGGTGGTGATAGTAGTAGTAGTGGTGGTAGTAGTAGTAGTGGTGGTAATAGTAGTGGTGGTGGTGGTAATAGTAGTGGTGGTGGTGGTAATAGTAGTAGTAGTGGTGGTAATAGTAGTAGTAGTGGTGGTAATAGTAGTGGTGGTGGTGGTAATAGTAGTAGTGGTGGTAATAGTAGTGGTGGTGATGGTAATGATAAAATATGATAATAATGAAAACAATAATATTAATGATGTTAAAAACCAAACGCTTGGATTTTAACATGTCTCTTCACAATATATCATCATCATCATCATCATCATCATCATCATCATCATCAGTCTAGCATGAAGCCAGGCTGGAATCGGATTGGGGAGGAGGCGCCAAATTGATTCCATCCCGCCAAAATTTTCCGCGTGAAGACAGATTGCCAAAATGAGATATGTTTTCGCAGAACTCGAGGGGATTTGGTAGAGACTTTTACGAATATTAAATAATTTGATGTGATTGTCTCTGAGAACGCCCTTGAGCTGTCTTCCCCAGGTGGCGACATTATTGGGATAAAGGGATACAATAAAGGCGATGTAGGAAAAGTTCTTACAGCTAGTAACCAGAAGCAACGGATTCAAACTGGAAAAGCGTAGATAAAAAAAAAAGAAGGGAAAAACTGGTTCACAAATAGGGTGGTGAATGATTGGAATGGACTCAGTAGACAGGTAATTAGTGCGGAGTTATTAGGGAGCTTTAAAAGGAGGCTAGATCATTTCATGGATGGGGATGAAAGGTGGATGTAGGTAGTGTTAAGTAACAGGAACTACCACGTGTAAGTCTCGCGGCCTCTTGTAACTTCCTTATTTTCTTATGTTCTGATGATGGCTTAGTCCTGGCGACTCCACTTCCCCCGGCGTGCCGCGTAGCTGGTTTTATGTTGTTAATATGACAAGTAGGTTACAGCATCCCGCTCTTAGCTACCGAGCCCGCGGGGGAAGTGGAGTCGCCGGGACTCAGCTATCGTGAAAGGTCTTGCCAAAATGATACAGTATAGTTACCATTATACTCTTGTTGTTTTTTTTTAACGAGGTGAGAAATCCTGACCCCTTGTTGCTTACTGACTGATATTTGATGCCAGGAGAAGGGAATACTACGCTTCTTCTTAATTTCAGCTGTATTTTTATCATAGTTAACCCTATTATCAGGTAAATAGAGGCATCATTTTAAGCATGAGACCTTAGATAGAATGGAATTTTTGCCTCTTAGAAAGATAGACTATAGTAGTGCGTCGTTCAGCAGCAGCAGGTACCCTCGTTATAGACCCACAGCTCTTCTGCTATCTGCTAATCCTGTGTAACCCTATCTCCTCCTCCTCCTCCTCCTCCTCCTCCTCCTCCTCCTCCTCCTCCTCCTCCTCCTTCAAAAACAGACTTGACGCGCACTGTAAAGTAAATGGGTATTGATAGTGCGAATTCGTATCTAGTCCCCCGTATCGATTAGTTGTAGTGGTAGTGGTAGTTGTAGTTAGTATTTTTCATATCCTATCATTCTGCACTATGAAACTTCCATGTTCCTATCCTCTTTAGGGACATGGTATCATTTTCCAACTGTTTTCTTACAAGTAGTTGATAGTTAGTAGTATGTAGTTCAGCAGATACCCTCGCTATGGACCAATAGGTCTCCTGGTGTCTGTTATTCCTATTTAAAAATCCTATGTAATCCTCCTCCTCCTCCTCCTCCTTCCCTCCCCCCCCCACACACGAGCCTCGCTGATGTTTTATGACATTAATAAACACACAAATTGGCACCTGTGATTCAAAATGGCGGCACATGTAAACAATCTTCATATTTGGTATTCAGTATTAGTAAACAAAAAGCAAATAAAGGATCGTGCAAACAAGGCGAATGATGGGAAGGGTAAACAAGGGTAAACAGAGTGAAGGGACACTGATTTGATTCTTTAAATGTTATTAAAAGAAGAGGAAGAGGAAGATGTACTACGTAGATATAGTGTGTGTGTGTGTGTGTGTTGTGTGTGTGTGTGTGTGCGTTGGTGCCGTTAGGAGGGGAGGGGAGAGGGGAGGGGAGAGAACGATAGCGA
>JACEEZ010010786.1:5000-10000 GCA_016584305.1 Chionoecetes opilio | reverse complement strand
TTGGAAAACGAAGGTGGTGAAAGAAAATTGATAAAATAGTAATGATTGAGAATAACTAGAATGGAATACGTTTACAATTGTAGAAAGAAAACACATAGAACACTTGAAACAAAAATAGATATACAGTAAAACCTCTCATATTCGGACTAATTGGGCTAAGGAGTGGTCAGAGTAATGCAAGGATCCGAATAATGGGGGATTACATATGGGGGGATATGTAAAAAAAAAAAAAAAAAAAAAAATTCTAGGTGTAGTATGTATATGCTAGGAAATTTCGACCCTAAAAAAAAAAAAAAAAAAAAAAAAAAAATTCAAGGTGTATAATATTATAGCTAGGAAATTTCGACCAGAAACCTAAAAAAAAAAAAAGAAAAAAAAAAGAGGAGGTCCGAATAATGTCAAGTCCGAATAATGAGTGTCCGAATACGAGATGTTTTACTGTAGTCTGATTTTTTTTAACGTGGTGAGAAATCCTGACCTTGACCTGACCCCTTGCTGCTTAACTGACTGATATTTGATGCCAGGAGAAGGGAATACTACACTTCTTCTTAATTTAAGTTGTATTTTATCATAGTTAACCATATTATCAGGTAAACAGAGGCATCATTTTAAGTATGAGACCTTAACACCTTCACGCCCAGATCTTTCCTTTGCTATAAAAAAAAGTGTTGTTGTTAACCATGAAAATTACGAAAAGTTACTGAATATACCAAATTAGTTAGTGAATGGACAAGGATACTAAACAGGTCATATCCATAAAACATTGCTTATATTAACTAGAAATTATCTAATGGCACCCAAATTACAATAGAAATTATGTTCTGGGTCTCGAGGGGTTCAGATAGAATGAAATTTTTGCCTCGTTAAAAAAAATAGACTAGTTATGAAGTTTGCATTTATCTTCCTTTTTTTCTTTCTTTCTTTCTTCCTCATGACGAAAGGAGAAATGTATTTATTATCTCATTCATTTATTGATCTATACAGGAGAAACACAATACTTAGATGATTGTATGACGAAGAAAACGGGAAACGGAACTGAAGAAAATGAATCCATCTGACTTTTTCCGCTCCATTACTTGACAATAGAGAGAGAGAGAGAGAGAGAGAGAGAGAGAGAGAAGAAGAGAAGAGAGGAGAGAGAGGAGAGAGAGAGAGAGAGAAGAGAGAGAGGAGAGAGAGAGGGTAGGAGAGGTGGGAGGGAAGAAAGAAAGGAGGGAAGAGAAGAAGAATGAGATAAGGGAAGGAAGAAGGAGAGAGAGAGAGAGAGAGAGAGAAGGAGAGGAGAGAGAGAGAGAGAGATGAGAGAAGAGAAGACTGAAAAGAAAGGGAGTGAAAGAAGAAAGGAGGGAAAGGAGAGAGAATTCAGGATAAACTGGAGCAAAAGAGAGAGAAGAGAAGAGAACGCAGGAGAGGAAGAGAGAGAGAGAGAGAGAGAGAGAAGAGAAGAGGGTGAGGAGGTAGAAGGAAAGAAGGAGGGAGAGAGAAGAAGAAAGAGGAAGAGAAGAGAGAAAGAGAGGAGAGGAGAGAGAGAGAGACTAGAGGAGAGAGAGAGAGAAGAGAGAAGAAGAAGGTACGTAATTTAGGTCAGAAATTAAGTTTGCGTACAGCTTCCTTACTCTCTATCCTTTATTGCTCTCCCCCCTAACGTGAGATCATGACAAACATAGAACATACTGCGATCGTTTGTCAATGTAGACTTCCCAGGAAAACTTGACAAAAGATCTTATCATCCTGCTCATTAAAAAGGAACTGCTTCGTTTTGATGCTAGAGATGCAGAATAGAGAGAGGAGAGAGAGAGTAGATTTCTAGGAAGAGTATAGAGAGAGAAGAGAGAGTAGAGCCTAGAGAGAGAGAGTTACATGGTGATGTGCAACAGTAAGATAGAGAAAAAAGGTCTTCTATTTATGTTTTTCTCCACAACATTTAATTTTATTGCCTTGTTTTCCTCATCCTTCCTTCCTCCTTCTTCCTTCTTTCATTGCTTTCCTTTCTTCCTCTTCATCTTCTCCCTTCCTTCCTTCTTCATTCTCCTTCTTCTTGCTCCCCCTCACTTCCTTCTTCTTCCTTCTCTTCCTTCCTTCATTGCTCCTTCCTCCTTCCTTCATTGCTTCCTCCTCCCTCTTCCTTCTTCCTTCCTTCTTTCCTTCCTTCCTCCCTCCCTTTCTCCTTCTTCCTTCCTTCTTTCTTCTTCTTCCCTCCCTCCCTTCCTTCCTTCCTTTCCTCATTCTTTCCCTCCTTCCCTCCCTTCTGTCCTTCTTTCCTTCCTTCCTTCATTGCTTCCTTCCTTCTTCCTTCCTCTCCTTCCTTTCCTCCTTCCTTCCTTCTCTTCATGTTCCTTCCTTCCTCTTTCCTTCCTCCCTACTCCTCTTTCCTTCCTCCCTATTCCTCTTTCCTTCCTTCCCTCCCTTCCTTCTTCCTTCCTTCCTTCCTTCCTTCCTTCTTCCTTCCTTCCCTTCCTCCCTCCCTTCCTCCTCCCTTCATTCCTTCCTTCCTTCCTTCCTTCCTTCTCTCCTTCCTTCCTTTCCTTCCTTCCTTTCCTTCTTTCCTCCCTCCCTTCCTTCCCTTCCGTCCCTTCCTCCTTCTTCCTTCCTTCCTTCTTCCTTCTTGCTTCTTCCTTCCTTCCTTCGCTCCTTCCTCCTTCCTTCTTTCCTTCCTTCTTCCTCCCTCCCTTCCTCCTTCCTTCCTTCCTTCCTCCCTTCGCCTTCCTTCCTTCCTTCTTCCTCCTCCTCCTTCCTCCTCTTCTTATGCTCCTTCCTTCCTCCCCTTTCCTTCCTTCCTTCCTTCCTTCTTTCCTCCTCCTTCCCTTCTTCCTCCTTCCTTCTCTTCCTTCATTGCTTCCTTCCTCCCCTTCTTCCTTCCTTCCTTCTTCCTTCTTTCCTTCCTTCCTCCTCCTTTTCCTCCTTCCTTCCTTGCTTCCTTGTCCCTTCCTTTCTTTCCTTCACTCCCTCCCTCCCTTCTCTTCCCTTTCCCTTTTTCCCTCCTTCCTTCCTTCCTTCCTTACTTCCTTCCTTCATTCCTTCTTCCTCCTTTCCCCTTGCTTCCTTCCTCCTCCCCCCTTTTCCTTCCTTTCCCTTTCCCCTCTTCCTCTTCTTCCTTCTTTCCTTCCTTCCTTCATTGCTTCCTTCCTCCCTTCCTTCCTTCCCTCCTTCCTTCCTTCCTTCCTTTTTCCTTCCTTCCTCTTTCCTTCCTTCCTTCTCCTCTCCCTTCCTTCCTTCCCTCTTCCTTCCTTCCTTCTCCCTTCCTTCTTCCTCCCTTCCTTCCTTCCTTCATTCCTTCCTTCCTTCCTTCCTTCCTTCCTTCCTCCCTTCCTTCCTCTCCTTCCTTCCTTCCTTCCTCCTTCCCTCTCCTCCTCTCTCCCTTCCTTCCTTCCTTCTCTCTCCTTCCTTCCTCCTTCTCCCTTCCTTCTGCTTCCTTCCTTCCTTCTTTCCTCCTTCCTTCCTTCTTCCTTCCTTCCTTTTTACCTACCTTTGTTTTGTTTCTTTTTTCTTGTTATTTGTCTGTATTTTTGTCATTCCTTCTGTCTGTTTGTCTGTCTATGTCCGTTTTTCTGTCTGTTTTTCTGTTTGAGTCTGTTTAACATTCATACCTCTCTCTCTCTCTCCTCTCTCTCTCTCTCTCTCTGCACAAAGGGAATAATTTGGTCGATAATCACTAGCTGGCACTCCCACCGCTGCCATCAGTGTTGCCCACGCGTGATCAGAATATTTCCCATAAAAATTCCTTTGAACTCGAATCAAACTTGTTAATTGTGATGATGGTGATGATGATTTTCGTGATTGCAGCAGTAGCAGTGGAAGCAAAGTAGTGGTATTGGTAGTAGTAGTAGTAGTTGTTGTTTTTATATTGGTCGTAGTAGTGATAGTTGTACAGAAGTAGTAGTTGTGGTGGTAGTGGTAAAAGTCGTATTAGTAGTAGCAGTAGTACTTGTTGTTGTTGTGGTAGTAGTAGTAGTAGTAGTAGTAGTAGTAGTAGTAGTTATAGTAGTAGTAGTAGTAGTTGTAGTAGTAATAGTAGTAGTGGTAGTAGAGTAGTAGTAGTAGTAGTAATTAGTAGTAGTAGTAGTATAAGTAGTAGTAGGCGTAGTAAAATTAGTGGAAGTTGTAGCAATGATCATAATAATAATAACATGTATGATAATTGTAATACTGATAATGATATAAATGTTAATGATGATAATGATACAAATAAATAATAGTAACAATAATAAACAACAGCAAGAATATCAACAACAACCAAGCCTTATCAAACAAAAATCATGAACAATAGAAGAATAGAATCAACCATCGAGTTTACAGTCACCAATTTTAACCCCTTGAGACCCAGAACGTAATTTCCATTGTAATTTGGGGGGGATACCATTATGTACTGTACTGTAGGTGTCCTCTCTCCAATTACTCTCTCCAATTACTCTCTTAGCACCTTCTTTCTACATTCTCTTGACACAGCTGCCTAGTCGGTGAGATCAAAAGAAGGTGCTAAGACAGTAATTGGAGAGAATACATCTACAGTACAGTACATTTAGACGATTTTTAGTGAATATAAGCAACAATTTATAGATATGACCTGTTTAGCATCCTTGTCCACTAACTAATTTGGTATATTCAGTTACTTTTTGTAATTTTATGGCTAACAACATACGATTTTTTTATAGCAAAGGAAAGATCTGGGCGTGAAGGGTTAAAATGTACCAAAAATAAAGTTTGAAAGCAATAAAAGTAATGCAAGTATTTACAAAGACTAACACTTGCTAACAGTCCAATGGTAATCTCCTATCCGTCTTAATTCTTATCCGTCTATCCTTAAGCCCTATTCCTTATTAATCCATCTATCCTTAAGCCTTATTCCTTATTAATCCATCTATCCTTAAGCCTTATTCCTTATTAATCCATCTATCCTTAAGCCCTATTCCTTATTAATCCATCTATCCTTAAGCCCTATTCCTTATTAATCCATCTATCCTTAAGCCTTATTCCTTATTAATCCAACTATCCTTAAGCCC
>JACEEZ010010785.1:52500-55767 GCA_016584305.1 Chionoecetes opilio | reverse complement strand
CCCGAAAACCCCAAAGGGGTCCCCCCCAAACCCCCCCTTTTTTTTTTTTTTTAACACCCCTTTTTTCCCCCCTTTCCCCTTTTTTGCCCGGGGGGACCAGGGGGGTGGTTTTTTTTTTGGGGGGGGAAACCAACCTTTTGCCGCTCCCCGGGATAAACCCCGGGGACCCCCACCCCACCCTTCACAGGCCCCCCTATGGGTGGTTTGTTTTGGGGTTTTTTGGGTTTTTTTTGGGTTTGTTTGTTTTAAACACCAAAATTTTATACATTTAAACCCTCACCCCCCCCCCCCCCCCCCCCCCCCTTTTCCCCCCTTTAACTTCTTTTTTAAATTTTTCCCCTTTCTTAAAAAATTTTTTTTCCCCTTTTCTCTTTCCCCAACCTTTTCAAAACAATAACAAAAATTAATTTTTCCTCCCTTTTCCCGGTTCTTTTTCCCCCTTCCCCCCACTTCCTTGTTTCCTCCTTTTTCCCCTTTTTCCTTCTTTCTCTCCTCCCCCCCCCTTCTCCTTTTCTTTTTAAAAAACATGGGGCGATTTTGTAAAATTTTTGGGGGGAAGAAAAAAACATTTTTTTGGCAAGTCATAAAAAATCTAAAAAAAATTTCCGAAGGCCCAGCAAAAAACGCCCAGGGTCGGGGTTTTTTAAAAAAAGGCGTTTTATTAGGGTAAAAGGGTCTGTCCCCCCCCCCCCAAAAGTTTCTTTGGGGCTTAAAAATAAAACCCATGTTAAAAATATTTTTTTTAAAAATATTAAAAAATTTTCCCCTTTTCTTTTTTCTTTACCCCCTTAAAAAAACTTTTTCCCTTTTTGGGCCAATTGGATCCCTGGGAAATTGCAATTGTTTTAAAAAGGTTTTTTTTAAAAAATTTAAAATGTGATCTTTTCAAAAAGTTTTTTTGCAAAAAACCAAAAAAATACATTTTTGTGCCAATAGGGAAAAATTTTTTTTTAAGCTTTTTACGACCATTTGTTTTTTATTCTTTTTTTTTCATTGGGGTTTTCAAACAATTTTTTAAGTTACACATTCCTTTGCCCAAATTTTTTCCCTAAAATAATTTTTACTTTTTGGAAGGGGAATCAATCCTGGCCTACAATCAAAATACAAGGGAGGAAAAAGGTTTTTTGGGCCAAAAAATCACCGGGAAATTTTAAATCCCAAAATAAAAACGGCAGTGTTTTTTTTGGTTTTCCCATCCCAAACCGGTTTTTAAAGGGGAATTTTCCGAATTCCGTTATTAAATTGACCTTTGGAGGTGGCTTAAATTTTTCTGGAGAAATGAAATTTTAAAATCCTGTACAAATCATTTAAAATGGGCGGGTGACAGGGTTGCGCCCGATGCTACTACTCCGGGGGCCTTCATGCCACAAAGGGGACTCGGATTCTTTTTTATCAAAGGGGAAACTTGCCAACCCGTCCTTTTGTCAATTTTCCCCGCTCAAAGTTGGCTTAACTACCGGGTTTGAAAATTTGGGTGGGGGGCGGGGGGCCCGTGCTCTAATTTCTTGCCCTTTTCCCCAAAAACTAAATATTAAAATCACAGAAGTGGAAAATGTGTCACCTGGGATTAAGCCGATTGTTGTTTTTTTCTTTAAAAACTTTGGATAAATTTTTGTGCTTTAAAATTTTTCTCGAAAAATTTTTTTTCCCCTACTTTTTTAAAAGCCTTTTGTATTTCATTATTTGGGTATTTTGTTGGGTGGGGGGAAAACTTATCGGGGGGTTTTTATTTTTCCCTTTTCTAATTTTTGGGTTTTTTTTTTGTTTGGTTAATTTAGAATAATGTTTTTAAAATGCGTTTAAAATTCTTTATTTTAATTAGTTTTTTAAACATGTAAATTGTTGGTTTTTGAGTTTTGTTTAGGTTTCAAAGATTTTTGTAACAAAATTTTTTTAAATTTAATTTCCCTTTTGTAACTACCCAAAAAATTTTAAAAAAGGGTTTTTATTAGGAGAAAGGTTTTTTTTGGGCCCCCAAAAATTTGCCTTTAAATTTTTTTCTTTTAAGTTGGGTGGTGCCCATTAAAATTGTTTTTTTTTAATTTACAAGATTTTGGGCCATAAAAAATTTAAAAAAAATTATTTGTAACGAATTTTTTTCCCTTTTTCACAAAATTTTTTCCTAAAGGGGTTCCTTTATAGCGATTTCTTTGGGGGTTAATAAAAGCGGAACAAAAATGAAATTTTGTGGTTTTTAAAAAAATTATGTACTTCCCCTTCTTTATTGTGAAATTTCTCCTTGGGGTTCCTCCGAAATCATTTTGTAGCCTTTTACGTCCCTGTTGGGTACAGGGCTTCCACTTAAATTTTGTATGGGAAAGATGGGAATACTATTTCTGTTTCGGGAAATTCTCCTTTTCGATCCATCTTTTTTTTGCGGGCCTCTGGTAAGTTTTGGGCTGGAGGGGGTCTTCCACTTTTTTCTAATTTAAGCCGCTCAACTTGGGTTTTCCGTTGTTCCTTTCTGCCCAGATAAATTTGCCCAAAAACGACCTAGCCCCTTCCCAAAAACCTCTTCCTTTTTAATTTTCTCCCCAACGAAAAATTTTACTTCCTTCCAAAAACTCCCCCCAAAAAAATTAAAAATTTTAAAAAAACCCTCTCGGAACTTTTTTTTTTTTTTTTTTTTTTTTTTTCTGGGAAATTTTCAAAACTTTCAAAAATTCCCTCTTCTTTCTTTTTCCCTTTTTTCCTCCCCCCTCTTTTTTTAAATGCCCCGTAAAATTTTAAATTTTGGGGGTAATTTTTTTTTTCCTTCGGGCCAAATTTTCCTTTTTTCCCCTTTTGAAATTTTTTTTGTTTTTTTTTTTGGGTGTTTTTCGGAACTTTCCGGGGGGGGTTCCTATTTTCTCAAAAAGTTTCGGTGGCCCCCCTGGAAATTTTGTCTTGAATTTTTCCTTCCTATTTTCCCAACCCCTGTTCCCTAAGAAGGGGACCGTCCTAATCCTTCAAACTCCGTCCTATGCTTTGACTTCCTCCCTTTTCTAAAGTTTTTGAATCTATCTTAATAAGAAGTTCTTAAAGCTCTATCTGCTCACAATCTCTTCGATCGCATCGGTTTCCCCTAAAGGGGGATCTACTGGCGATCTTCTAGCTTTCCTAACTGAATCTTGGGCTCCTCCTTTAGGGGTTTGGTGAAAATTTTTCTGTTGCCCTTACATATCAAAAATTTTGATAAGTCTGGACAAATCTTTAATTTCCAAAATACCCTTTCGTTTCATCCTTCTCTCTGTACCTTTTTTTTTTCCTTTCAAAAGTTTTTATTGC
>JACEEZ010010785.1:42500-45000 GCA_016584305.1 Chionoecetes opilio | reverse complement strand
ATTTGCTATTCGAACAGCAGATGGGCGCCTCGTGTCGGACATGGATGGGCAGATGGCTCTTTTGGGCTGAGTACTTGGGCAGTTGTTTACGGTGGACCCTCAACTGGGGCAGCTTCACACCACTGGGTTACAGGCAGTGGATGCCGATCCTCCATTGACGAAACCCGCACCCTCTCTTGACGAAGTCAGAGAGGCTGTAGAAAATTTGAAGGGTGGAAAGGCAGCTGGTGTTTGTAATATCAGTGCGGAGCTCCTCAAAGCTGGGGGTGAGGCCATGATCCGCGGGTTGCATGCTGTCCTGACTGCCGTGTGGCAATCAGGTAAACCCTTCCTCCTGAATGGAAAAGGGGGCTGGTCGTCCCTATTTTGGAAAGGGAAAGGGGACCGTCAGGACTGCACAATTACCGCGGTATTACACGCTCAGCGTACCAGGCAAGGTGCTTGCCCATCTATTGCTGACACGAATTTGCAGTCATCTGGGGAAGCATCAGAGACCTCAGCAGTCTGGGTTTTTACGCCTGGTAAGTCAAAAAACGGGACCGTATCCTAGCGTTTCGTGTCCTGGTGGAACGTCGACGTGAGTTTCGGGCAGGGATGCTTGCAGCCCATGTTGATCTCAAGAAGGCGTTTGACTCAGTGCATCATGAGTCACTTGGGATCTTCTGCGACTTCGAGGGGATTCTGCAAGGACTATTGGTTTGATAACTGGGCTGTATTCTGGGACTGAGAGTGCTGTGAAGTGTGGGGCAGGTGTATCCAGCTTCTTTCCTGTGAATACAGGAGTGAGGCAAGGGTGCGTCCTTGCCCCATCACTTTCAAACGCTTGTATGGACTGGGTATTGGACAAAAGGGGGTAGATCAAGTGATTGTGGAGCATCCGTCGGGAACACCAAGATCACTGATCTTGTTTTTGCCGATGATGCAGTAATCTTTGCTGAGTCGCTGGAGGTCCTGGTGATGGCCTCGAGGCGCTGCACGAGGAGGCAAAGCCTTGGGACTGAGGTCTCCTGGCTCAAGACCAAGGTCCAGGTGTTTGGAGACTTACTAGATGAAGCAGTACAGTCTGTTTTATGCGGGGGTGGCGAGGACATTTAGATCTTGGAAAGTTTTTCATACCTGGTAGCGCAGTCCATAATGACGGCGGGTCACGTCAAGAAGCCTTACGGCGGATTGGCATAGCCCCCGGTGTTATGGGGCTCGCTCAGCGAGAGTTTTTTGGCGTTGTCGGTACCTGTGCAGGAGGACAAAGATCCGGATCTCAAGTCGCTTGTGATCCCTGTCTTACTCTATGGTTGTGAGACATGGACACTAAATAGTGACTTGAAGAGACGAATCAATGCCTTTGGTAATAAGTGTCTTCGCAGAATCAGGGGGTATCGCTGGGATGATTACGTGTCAAATCAGCGATTGCACCGTGAGACTGAATCGAGGCTATTACCTGCATAGTCCATCAGCGCCAACATCGGCTATATGGACATGTGGCACGCTACCCTGAAACCGATCCTTCCATCGGTTGTATCTGTAAGGGACAATCCGGCGTGGAAGAGGCCAAGGGGGCGGCCCGAAGGCTCGTGGCTGGGGCAAGTTGATGTTTCTTGTCGAGAGCTGTTTGGTATGGAAAAGGAGCCTGAGGGGAACTCGCGCGTGTTGACCCCCGGGAGTGGCGTCGTAGGGGGGGCGAGGCGACGCGCCCCCCGGCGTATGCCCCCAATGATTGATTGATCCAGTGAAGGTCCCCCCCCCCCCCCCCCCCACACACACTAAACACTTATGGGAGCTTTAAGTATGACATCCATTACGGCCCTACGTACTTTACTGATGGTGGTGGTGGTGGATTCGATGCAGACTTATGACCTATGAGGAACCTGTTATGAGGAGGAAGAAGACGAGGAGGAGGAGGAGGAGGAGGAGGAGGAGGAGGAGGAGGAGGAGGAGAGGCTAGCTAGAAGAGGCAAGACAGCATAAGTAAAGAAGGCAAAGGATAATGAAGGAGAGAGAAAGGGAGAATATGGGAAGATAGGAAGGGAAAGAAATTAGGGAAGGTACAAGAAGGTAAAAGAGAAGAGAGAGGAAAAGGAGTACAAGAAGAGATAGGAAGGATAGGAAGGAGGAGGGATGGGAAAGGGCAGAAGATAAGAAAATGATGAAGGAAAGAGTGAATAGAAGAAAAAGAAATAAGAAGAGGGGAAAGTAAGAGAGGGAGGAGGAAAACCAAAATAGGGAGATAAAGGGGAGGAAGGAGGAGGGATTGGAAATAGTGTATGAAAGGAGCTAAGAAAAGACACGGCAACCACGAATAAGGAGAGAAAAAATAAAAATAGAGGCGAGCTCTCTCTCTCTCTCTCTCTCTCCTCTCTCTCTCCCTCTCTCTCTCTCTCTCTCTCTCTCTCTCTCTCTCTCTCTCTCTCTCTCTCTCTCTCTCTCTCTCTCTCTCTCTCTCTCTCTCATCTCCTTTTCTTCTCTCTCTTCTCTCTCTCTCCTCTCTTTTCTCTCTCATTTT
>JACEEZ010010785.1:32500-37500 GCA_016584305.1 Chionoecetes opilio | reverse complement strand
AAAGGAAAAAAAGAAGAGAGGGGGAGAGGGAGGATGAAGGAGGAGAGGGAAAGGGCGAAGAGAGGAGATGGAGGGGGTTTTTCAAAAAAAGTGGTCATTTTGTAAAAGACCCAAGAAAAGAAAAGGGATGATCTGGGATGCGGAAAGAGGAAAGGGGGGAGGGGGAGGAGGAGGAGGGGTTTGGGGAAATAGGATTCCATGGGAATAAAAAGACACCAGGGGGAACCTATTGGTCCAAAAGCGGGGGTATCGTTTAAAATACAATTTACTAATTTCCAACTACTTGTAAGAAAACATTTTGGGAAATGTTCCCATGCCCCTAAAGAAAATGGGAACATGGAATTTTTCATAGTGCAGAATGATAGGATATGAAAAATACAACTACAACTACCACTCCCATAAAACAAATTTCGTTTACGGGGGACTAGATACAAATTCGCTATCAAAACCCATTTATTTTACAGTGACGTCAAGTCTTTTTTTTTAATGTATTTATTTTGTTGGCCCCCGGGGACAAATTTGCTGGTAACTTGTTCCCATCGATAAACGACCTCAACTTTAAAAATAATTTTTACGTAGATGGGTGATGAAACTTTTGACCTTTTAGTTTTAAACCATTATTTTTTGGGTTGTCACTTGAGTTGAAAGCTCGAATAGGTTCCTTGATTAATAAAATATAAAAACCTTTTAGGATTTTAAAAGGTTTTCCCTTTTAAAGGGGTTCCCCACGGATTCTACGACCCCTTTAAAGGAAAAAACTTTTAAATTTTCCGCAGTCTCTTCATAAGTAAATTTCCCGGCAGAGATGGAATTTTTTTTGGTTGCTTTTTCCTTTGCACTGTTTCCCAAATTTTGGGGGCTTGATCTTTTACGAAACGGGGGCGACCAAATTAAAACGGCAAAATTCCCAAAGGGCCCGGCCAAACCCAAGGACGTTTTAATTGTGTCATTATTTTTCGGATTTTATGTTAAAAGGGTTACTTTTAATAAAGCCCAACATCATATTTGCCTTTTTACTGGAAACTAGGCAATGCGGACTGGTTTTCAGATATTATTTGATGAACACCTAAATTTTTTTCCGCTGTTGTACTTCATTTAACGTTTATTTTGGCATTTGATATTTTTAATTTGGGGGTTATCGTTGCCTAAAATGCATTACTTTACATTTATCGAAATTTAAATTTTTTAATAGCCATTTATCTTTCCCAATCGATAGTTTGTGGGAAAATCACTTTGCATGAGTTCGCATTTTTCCCTCTAGTAATGTTTAACCACCTAATTTGGGGTCATCTGCAAATTTTTGATATTTTTTGATACAAGTCCGCAGGGCCCGATCGTTTATATATATCAGAAAAAGAGTGGACCCCCGACCCAGCCCTTTAGGGACCCCACTAGTAACATTAACCAATCAAAGCCTCCCCCATTTTTTTCTAAAAACCCTTGTTTACGTTTTGAAAACAATCGCCAATCCCCTGAACATTTTTTGCTCTTCCCAAGCCCTTTTGCCCTTTTCTTTGGGCCGCAGCCCCCTTTGGGGGGGAAATGTATCGAAGGCTTTTTGAAAATCAAGGTATATTTCATCCGAGGGGAATTTTTTGCGTCCCCCGTTTGAATAAAGACATTAAAAAAAAACCAGTTAGGTTTTTTTTAAACAGGATCTCTTATTTCGGAAAAACCATGCTGGGAGTTTTGTATTGAGTTTATTTTCATCGAGAAAAGACACTATTTTATCCCCAAAATTTTTTCAAATATTTTTAAAAATCACGGACGTTAGACTAATAGGGCGAAATTACTTTCGAGGCTCTTACCCCCCTTTCTTGAATTCCGTTTTTAAACATTGTAATTTTCCCCATACAGGAAAATTTTTGTCACTTAGCGATTTTTTGAAAATAATCTTTAAAAGGGGGCGGGAAAATTGACTGTGAAAATTTTGCGGGAAATAGAGGGGGAGATTTCTCCACCCCCACGGATTTTTGGGTGGGTCGTTTCGGGAAATACTTTGCTATTTTTGGTTTCTGGGTTTTTTTCCCATTACCAGTCTTCCCCTTTTGAGTCCCCATACATGTTTATTTGGGTTTTGGTAATGGGGTTTTTGTCTTTTTAAAAAATACCGCATTAAAAGTATTTTTTTGAGTACGAACGCCATATCTTATTATCATTTACCAAGATAGTTATTATCTTTTGTGGGCCCCAAAATTTTTTTTGACGTTTTTTTTTACTTTGAACGTTTGAAAAACCTTTTTTGGGTTTAATTTGGATTCCTTTTCAATTTTTTTTTCCAAATCGCCTTTTTAGACTTAATTTTGGCCCCTTTTCAAACGACGTTTTACGTCATTGTATTTTCCCAGAATCGCAGTCCTTTCATTTGATCGTTTTGAAATTTTATACCTCGGGGCTTTTGGGCAAAGATTTTTTGGGTCTCATTTTTCATCCAAAATGGGCCCGTTTAAAGTTTTTCAAAGTTTTTTTACCATGGGGAAAATGTTTTTTTCCCCCACCGATTGGGGGTTTTTTTGTGAAAAACATTACCCCCTTTTTTTGGCGTTTTTTACCATTTTTGTAGGTCAATTTCCCTTGGGAGAAGGAAAAAGAGGAGGAGGAGGAGGAAAAAACAAGATAAAAAAAAAGATTAAAAAAAAAGATAAGAAAAAAAATACCTCCTTTGCAAGACATTCCTGTTTTTCCTTTTTAAAAATGAAAAAAACGTTTTTTCGTTGCAAATTTAATTTTTTCTTTTTCCCTTCCCCTTTTCTTTTATTATCTTTCTTTTTTTCTTTTTCGGGGGGGGTTTTTTTCCTTTTTGTGTTTTTCCTGTTTTTCTCCTCCTTCCTTTCCCTTTGCCTTCTTTCTTTATTCTTCTCTTCGTGCTCCCTTTCTCTTCCGTCCCTCCCTCCCTCCTTCTTCTCCCCCCCTTCCACTCCCTTTCCTCCCCGCGCCCGGATTAAAACTAACCCACCCCTCCACCTTTGAGTTTCCTCTCTCTCTCTTCCCCTTAGGGGGCCCGGGTTGGTAGAGTGTGGGCTCGCGTGCGGGCCCCCTGCATTGGGTCAGCGGTTCGAGCCCACCAGGTTCGTCCTGGCGTGGGGGCGTTGTATGTCAAAAACCTTGTAGTTGGTATTGCAAAGTGTCTAGATAGATCACAGTATCTTATCTCTTCTCTCTCTCTCTCTCTCCTCTCCCTTCTCCCCTCTCTCTCTCTCCCCTCTCCCCTTCCCTTCTCTCCCCCTTTTCCCAAACCTTTATGCTTTTTGCTTTTTTGCCGCTGTCGCCTGTACACACACACACACACACACACACACACACACGCACAGACCCAACACAGCCCACAGACACAACACAGAACAACACCCCACACACACACACACACAAAACCACACCTCTAAGTCCTTGAGGTCACGTACGCGCCCCATTCATAAAAAATTGTGGCCCGGGAAAACCAAGGGCGAATGAATCCTTGGTCGCGGTAGGTGGTGGTGGTGGTAGGGGGGGGGTGGGGGGGGGGGAGCTTAGTGAGTAATTTTGGGTGTTGTGATGTGTTAGTGTGGTAAAAATGACTGTAGTTTTTTTTGGGGTGTGTATTTTGGGTGATGTGATGCAGGGGATGTGACTAACATTGCGTCACACACCCCCTCTATAAAAAGCGTCCCATAGGGTATTTTTCTTTTGTCTGTTTTTTTTGTCTGTCGTTTTTGTCTGTCTGTGTGTCTGTTTTTGTCTGTCTGTGTGTTGTGGTCTTTTTTTGTCTGTTTTTCCCTTTGTCTCTGTCCTTAAATCCCGGTGGAAAAATACTCCTCCTTTCGTTTTGGTCACAGTAAAGAGGCGAGGTCCTTAAAAGACTCCGCTGTCCCCAATCCCTCCCGTCACACCAATTGCTATTTCCCTCCATTTTGTTTGTTTTTGTTGTTATTTTATACACCCGGCATTACTTGAACCAAAATGGCTTTTATTGCATCGTGTGAATTTATAGTCAAAGGGTATTTTTTTTGTTCTTTTCCTTCCATGCTTTAATTACTCTGATGGCACTACTGTTTTCCCCTTCTTTTAAACCCCAAACTTTTTTCATAACACTCGTTGAAAATCGGGCCCCGACGATTTTAGTGTTTCTCGTTACCTTGTAAATGGAAAACCTGCTTTTTTTTTCTATTTCCTCTCAACTTTTATTTACTTGTACCTTTTAAAAGGGAAAACAAATTTTTTTTTTTCTCTCACAAGTACTATTTACTTTGTCACTTTATCCCGCCCCCGGGGAAAAACATAGGGTTCTTATAGAATTCAAACTTTTAAAATTTTTTTCTCCGTCCAACTCTCTCTGGACAAAAAACCTCCACATTTTTTTTTTTTTTCAACTTTTTTTTTTCTTTATTTTTTGTTTTACTACATAGCCGCAGACTTAATTTTTTTAGGGTTTGTTAATTTTCTCGCTTTATTCTACAATTCTTTTTTTGATATTTTTATATTTTCTCTTTCTAGTTTTTTTGCACTTTTTTTCAGCTTTCACGCTTTCCCGCCCCATCGCCATTTTTTTTGGGGTCAAACACGCACCAACCCCGACTTTCCCCCGCGCGCTGGGGGGCACAGGCGGCAGAGCAAAACACACCAAAACAACCAAAATCTCTCTCTCTCTCTCTCTCCCTTTTTCTCTCCTCCCCTCCTCTCTCTCTCTTTCCTTCTCTCTCTTCTCCTCTCTCCCCCCAATGCATAACGGCTTTGTTCCTCCCTCCCCTGGGGCACCCAAGGGGGGGGGGGGCAGGGGGGGGATGGCTCTCCCCGAAATTTCCTTCCTTGTAAGAAACCAGAATACACTAACAGTCGTTTTAAAAAATTTATTACAGGTTCTCGCGATGTTGACCGCGTCCCCTGCCCGTGTACATGTACTACGCCTACCGTGATTTGGTCGCACTTATGTTTCACTGGCCGCAAAGCCGCCCTCCGGGCGGACTTTTTGGCTAGCTCCTGCGGAGGGCTATTGGTGGGCCTTCGGCCCACCACCTGTGTTTAGT
>JACEEZ010010785.1:0-27500 GCA_016584305.1 Chionoecetes opilio | reverse complement strand
TCCAACTGTGATAGGGCGAGTATCTCCATGGCAGGAAGGCGAGAGTCCTGTTTTCAGGGTTCGTTGTCTGACCAGAAGCATTTCTCTTTGGTACTTCTCAAGGTGGTGTATTCAGCCTATGTTTATGCAATATTTTGATGAATAAAGTTGGCTCCTTAGAGCTATCTGCACAATGGACATGCTGTGATTTCCGCTGACGACATCCACTTTTTCAGAGTAAGATGTAGTAATATGCACATTTGCCCTAATTTGGTTTCACGATTGTGACCCAGAGATTGGTCCTCGTGTAATGAGAAAAAGACAAAAGTCCCAATGGTCGATCAGTTGGCGACTAATACACCTAACTGTCAACAACAAAAAGACGTTTATTACAAGGTGAGATCCTATAAGTACCTCGGAATGTATGTAGGATACTCCGCTGATAGTAAAGATGCGGAGGCTGAACCGCACTGGTAACGCAGTGTGGGGTGCGACTCCACCCCATGAAAGCTTTAGCCTGGATGGGAATGGTTCGTTGTTCCTGTGCTGAAGACCATGTAGATCAGCATATCAAGCTTTAATTATTACCTAGCCCTGTCCCTCTCTTGCTTTGGCTCGGGAAGGATGGAAAAACTTGAAAGCTGCCAAAAACACTGCCATGAGATCATCCTCAACTGCCTAAAATGTGTGGTAGACTGCTGATAATGGAACTCAGCCTCCTGCTCCAAAAGACAGGGTCCTGCCCATTTAACTCGGACAGCTGCCGTAATGCATATGAGGGCCAAAGGGAGGGGCCACCATTAGGTTGATATGTGTCACCACTGGGACTTTGCTGAGGCTCACAACTTTAGGAAACAGTACGGAGAGGATTATTTAGCTACGCTAGGGCAGAGATAGATAGGGAATGACCTGATGCAACATCTGTGAAACACAGGCCGACATAAGAGGCTTCCCTCCGTGCAAGACACACAAGTAACCATAATAATAGCGCCACTGGATAAGAAAAACACATGTATGGGCTCCACATGAACTTTAAATACATTTTTTTGGAGAAACTTGCACCTTTCTGGCAGGCGAACAGTACACATGTGTGGTGTGACGGGTCTGTCATGGAGAGTGGCAGGGCCGGGTGTGGTATTCTGGTGAGGCAGTATGATGTACATGGCGTGGTCACGGACACCCATCATGCTTATAGACTGTCTAAATCAGTGTCTGATGCTATTTCCTCCACTCAGGCTGAGCTCTCTGCCATACTCCTTGGCCTTGGGAAAGTCAAGGATGGTGTTGGGGACACATATTTTTATGTAGACAGCAGGGGAGCTCTGGAATCCCTCAGGAGTCCACACCCTGTTTTTGAGGAGATAGTGAACGAGTGTATGGGTATTTTGCAGGGCATTGAAAGGACAGGTAGATCCGTGTCCTTCATTTGGGTGCCATCCCATGTAGGTCATCATTCTGTGAGGATCGTCAGGTTCACACGTCTCTGGACTCAGAAGAAATCCAATACATTTTCCCTAGATCTTTGAAATGTTTTTAACACCCCTAACTCAAAAACTATGTGGTTGCAATGCATATTTTATACCACAGCCAAATATCCCGCATTCCCCCAGGTCCCTAAGCCTGATTTGTGGGAGAGGGGGAGTATGGGCAAACACTAGAATAATACCTTAATTTCCGACGGCTGTTGTAGGTGTTATAATTACTCCTTCTGATAAGAACGAAACGTTCAGTAAAAGCACCACCGATCGTGTATTGGTTTAAACTGCACATATAGCCGGTTTATGTAGCTGTCGCCAATAGAAACTCTCGCCGAAACGCCAATCGAGAACTCTCGCCGACAGTGGAACACTCGCCGACGTGGAAATTTTCGGCGACAGTTCCACTGGTAAGGACCGTTCACTAACCTAACCTTCATATTGGTCAACTAACCAACATAACCTAACCATATAATCTAACTCAAGATCAAGAACTAGAACTATCGCCAGAAATAGGAACACTCGCCGACATGAAAAATTGGAACATCCGTTCCAATTTTCCAATACACACCTTTTCACTTATGAAGAAATATAATTATGAAGAAGGAATGAACGATGAGGAATGTTGAGACGACGAACTTTTAACGGAGAATTTTCATGTTTTAATTAAAATTTCTAGTATAGGAATATACGAAAACAAGTGTGTGTGTGTATCCGCGTATATATAGTGTGTGTGTGTGTGTGTGTGTGTGTGTGTGTGTGTGTGTGTGTGTGTGTGGTGTGTGTGTGTGTGTGTGTGTGTGTGTGTGTTTGCGTACGTGTGTGTGGCCCTGTGTATGTGTGGCTGTGTGTCTTGTGTGCGTGTGCGTGTACATTGTGTGTGTGTGTGTGTGCGTGTATATGTGTGTCTGAGTGTGTGTAGATGTGTGTGTGTGCGTGTGTGTGTGTGTGTGTGTGTGTGTGTGTGTGTGTGTGTGTGTGCGTACGTGTGTGTGGCTCTGTGTATGTGTGGCTGTGTGTCTTGTGTGCATGTGCGTGTACATTGTGTGTGTGTGTGTGTGTGTGTGTGTGTGTGCGTGTATATGTGTGTCTGAGTGTGTGTACATGTGTGCGTGTGCGTGTGTGTGGGTGTGAGTGTATATTGTGTGTGTATGTATGTGTGTGTGGGGAGGGGGGGATAATAAATGTAAGCAGGTAGTCAGCAAAATTTCAATCTTTCCCTTCCACGTAAATCCTCTGAGGAAATTATATGATGAGCTTTACTCCAAGAATGCTATAGAAATAGAATCTTAGAAAATTGCTTTTTTTTTTGCTTACCTGAGCATTTTCCTCGATTCTTTTTCCCCCCCCCCCTCCTTCCCCCCCTCCTTCCCCCTNCGGGCGGTGAGGCCCCTCTTCACCCTTTGCCGTGAAGGCAGCGGGGGCGGTGGGCCTCCTTCCCGTGCGTAAGCATGGGGGGCTGGTGAGGCCTTCCTTCACCCGTGTCGTGAAGGCCATGCGGGGGCTGGTGAAGGCCCTCCTTCACCCGTGCCTGAAGGCATGCGGGGGCTGGTGGGGCCCTCCTTAACCCGTGCCGTGAAGGCCGGGCTGGCGAGACCCTGCGGTTGGCGCTGCGGTGGTCGCCATCGTGGAGGCGGTGGCCTGGAGGACGGTCAGGAGGATTTTGATTGGGCTTTTAATATTCTTACCCCTAATTTTATGATTTAGGTTCATTTTTCTTAACTCCAACCTCACTTCTTAAACTCAAACTGACGTACTTTTGAGGTGCTGTAATGAAGGCGTAATGTTGGAGCAGATGGAGTAAAGACACCTTATGGCCAATCTTCTCACTCCAACCTATTGGTAGGAGGCGGGTGAGGCCCTCCCTGCCCCTTGCCGTGAAGGCACGCGGGGGCGGGTGAGGCCCTCCCTGCCCCTTCCCGTGAAGGCATGCAGGGGCGGTGAGGCCCTCCCTGCCCCTTGCCGTGAAGGCAGGGCGGGGGCGGGTGAGGCCCCCCCTGCCCCTTCCCGTGAAGGCACGCGGGGGCGGGTGAGCCCTCCCTCCCCCTTGCCGTGAAGGCACGCGGAGGCGGGTGAGGCCCTCCTGCCCCTTGCCGTGAAGCATGCGGGGCGGGTGAGGCCCCCCCTGCCCCTTGCCATGAAGGCACGCGGGGGGGTGAGGCCCTCCCTGCCCCTTGCCATGAAACACGCGGGGGGGGGTGAGGCCCCCTGTCCCTTGCCATGAAGGAAGCGGGGAAGGGTGAGGCCCTTCCTGCCCCTTTGGGCCATGAAGGCACGCGGGGGCGGGGTGAGGCCAAGCGTCTGTATGTAAAGCGCGCTGGGAGAGCGGGGGAACGTGACGTCAGTAGCAGAGTCTGCTCGGAGTCAGTAGGAGCCGAGCTTTCAGCATGTGAGGATGTACGGCGGTATAAGATATACTGTTATCTTTGGAAATGTTTGTTCTATAATATTATCAAATAAAAACCCGTAAAAACACACTAAAGAAATGCATTTATGAGACCAAGAAATATTGCACATGACACCTTAAACTTCTCGCCATTTAATAATTTTTTTGCTTCGAAAAATATTTTATTTACCATGGCAGGAATTAATCAATAAAAGCCCTTGAAATTTAATTAGCCTTTCCCAATTGGATAATAAATTTTGTTTTTCTGATAAATGAATTAGAAACCAGTCACCATACCATTAGAGCGTTTAACCTAAATAATAACATCATCAATCGGGAAAAAAATTTACCCGAATTTCATGAAAATTCCTTTTTAGTTTCAGTTTTAACGCGAATTTAAGTTATGGTTTCCTAAATTCATTTTTTTATCAGAAAAACGAAAAATATAGCAAATGAGCTTTTAATTAAATTTTCACCCGCTTTCTATTTGATATTCCCCCTCCATGTACACATGATGTTGTTTTTGAAAGCAACTAAAATTTTAAATGGCGAAGAGTTAAGTTTCATGGCATATTTCCCCTTGGAGAGTTCCTCCCCAGAATGGCAATTTTTCCCCTTTTTTAGTCCCCCTGTTTTTAACGGTTTTTTTATTTGAAAATCATAATTATAGCAAAATAAAACATTTCCGAAGAATACAAATATATCTTTTTTATACCTGATAAACCATATAAAATTTTGGTGGAAATTAACCCGATTTCCCAATGATGGGTTTATGTATTTAGTTAACGCCCTAAATTTTATGCATGCCTGCTAATTCCCCTATTATCAGAAAAAACAAAATATAGCCCAAATGGAAAGCCTAAACTAAATTCCCGCTTCTAATTGATGTTTTTAATCCATTGGTAAACTGTTTTTTTTCGAAAAGAAGAAAAATTGAAATGGTGAAGAAGTTTAAAGTTTCCATGCCATATTATCTTGATAAGTCCACTCCATAATGGGCCAAAATTTACCCTTTAGTTGTGTTTGTTTTGTTTTTTTAACGGGGTTTTTTATTTGGATAATATTATAGAAAACAAAACCTTTTCCGAAGGAAATTAACAAATATTCCTTTTATACTGATAAACACCAATAATATTGTTTAGGGTAGGTTAAACTGGTCCCCATCTCGGGTGGGGCCCCGCCCCGGGGGTAGCAGAACTCAGTCCCCGGTAAAAACTGTTCCCCCCCCCATAAATCTCAGGCCCGCAGGCCCCCTTTTATAGAAAATTTGAGACTGGCCCCTTTGGTGAGGCCTCCCTGACCCCCCCGTGCCCCCGGGTGGAAGGCATCGGGGGGGGTGAAGGCCCCCTCCCCCTGCCCCTTTGCCCCCGTGGAAGGGCCCCATGCAGGGGGCGGGGGGGTGGAGGGTCCTCCCGTTTCCACCCCTTGGCCGTGGAATGGCCATTATGCAGGGGCCGGTTGAGGCCACCCCTCCCCTGCCCCCTTGCCCGTTGGAAAAGGCATTGCATGGGGCGGGGTGATGGGCCCCCTCCCCCTGGCCCCGGTTTGCCATGAAGGCGGTGCGGGGGGGCGGGGGTGTGAAGGACCCCTCCCGCCCCCCGTAAAGCCGTTGAAGGCAACGCGGGGGGCGGGGGTGGAAGGGGCCCCCCTTCCCTGCCGCCTTTGCATTGAAGGCTGCCAGGGGGCGGTGTGGAGGCCCTTTCCCTGTCCCCCTTTGGGCCCCGTGGGAAGGCATGCAAGGGGATGGGGGAAGGCCCTCCCTGCCCCCCTTGCCACAGAAAAGCCAGCGCAGGGGCCGGGGAGGTGGAGTGGGGCTTTTTTTTTCCCACTGCCCCCGTTGCCCCCGTGAAGGCATGCAGGGGGCGGGTGAGGCCCCTCCCTTGCCCCTTTTTGCCATGAAAAGGGCCCAAACGCGGGGGGCGGTGAGGCCCTTGCCCCTCCCCCTTGGCCGTGGGAGGGGCATGCAGGGGCGGGTGAGCCCCCGTCCCTGCCCCCTTGCCCAATGAAGGGGCCACCGCGGGGGGGCCGGGCCTTCGGCCCCCTTCCCCCTGCCCCCCCTTTGGCCATGAACAGGCCACGCCGGGGGCCCGGGTGGGAAGAGGCCCTCCCCTGCCCCCGTGCCCGTGGAAAGGCTCGACCGGGGGGGGCGGGGGGGTGAAGGGCCCAGTCCCCCTGCCCCCCCGTGCCCGTTGAATGGCAACGCGGGGGGCGGGTTGGGGGGGGGGCCCCCCCCCTGCCCCCCTTGGCCCCCGTGAAAGGCAATGGGCCCGGGGCCGGTTTTTAAGGCCCCCTCCCCTGCCCCTTGACCGTAAAGGCATGCCCCCTGGGGGCGGGTTGGGAAGGACCGTCCCCTGCCCCCTTGGCCCCGTGGAAGGGCAAATGCAGGGGCGGTGTTTGAGGGCTCTCCCTGCCCCTTTTGCCCCATGAAAAAAGGCAACGCGGGGGCGGGGTTTCGGACCCCTCCCCTGCCCCTTGCCCCATGAAAAAAGGCAACGCGGGGGGTGGGGGTTGGAGGGCCCCCTCCCCTGCCCCTCGTGGGGGGGGGGCCCCGTGAAGGCCCCCCGCGGGGCCCGGGTGAAGGGCCCCCCCTCCTGCCCCCGTGTGGCCCCCCGTGAAAGGCAAATAAGGATTACATAGGACAAGAACAGCAACCAGGGAGAAACCCCTTTATTGGGTCCCCCCCCCCCCCCATAGAGAGGGTTATCCGCCCTGAACTACATACTTACTAACTATCAACCTACCTTTTTGTTAAAGAAAAACAGTTGGAAAAATGATACCAAATTGTGTCCCTAAAGAAAAAGAATAAGGAACATGGAAGGTTTTACATAGTGCAGAATGGATAGGTGTCATGAAAAAAAATTAACTACCTACACATACCACCTTACCCACTACAACTAACTCGGAATACGGGGGGACCTGATTACCGATGTTCCGCACTATCCAATAACCCATTTTGTACTTTAACAGTGACGGCCCGTCCAGTCCCCTGTTTTTTTAAAAAATTGTAGTTTTTTTTGTTATTGTGCCTAGCCTTCCGGAACAAACAATTTGCTGGTAACTTGGTTTGCCACCCCCCGTTCACGACTTTCCCTAACAATTTGGAAAATTATTTTTTTACGGAGAACGGGTGATTGCAACGATTGGACCCGTTTTTTAGTTTTAAAAACCATTATTTCTTGTTTTGTCCCCCCAACTTGAGTTTTTGAAAAGCTCGCAAATATTTTCCCCCTCCTTGATTTAGTGGGGCACATCAAATCCTTTTTTTCAGAAATCTTACAAGGTTTCTATCAAGTCCCCCACGGATTCCCTAACGATCCTTTAAAGGAAAAACATAATTTAAGGTTTTTGTCTTCCCGGGGCAATTCTTCCTCCTCCTCTTCCCAGAAGAATGAATTTTTTTCGCAGGAAGAATGGAATTTTTTGGTTGTTGGTTTTGCCCTCTTCTTTTGCAACTAAATTTTCCAATTTGGGGCTATTTTTGGAATCTTTTACGAAAACAGGGCGACCAAGAATTTGAAAACGGCATATTCCAAAGTTTGATGGCCCCTTAAAACCCCAAAGGGGACCGTGGTGGGTTAATAATTTTGTGTACCCCATTTAACTTTCCCCGGGATTTTTTTTTTTATTTTTCAAAGTTACGTTTAATAAAAGCCCCAAACACATATGTTTTGGGCGCCTTTTTTAACTGGCAGCTAGGCCAAAATGTTGGGACCCCTGGGTTTTTCAAGATCATTACTGAAAATGATGACACCATAAAATCCCCTTTCCTGGCTTTTGTACTGTTCAGTTAACATTTATTTTTGCCATTTTTGTAGTGGTTTATATTTTTGGGAGGTTATCCGTTTGCCTAATAATGCCAAATTTACCTTTAACAAGTTCTCGGAATTGAATTTTTAATAAGCCATGTTTAATCACTCCAAGTCGATAGTTTTGTCCGAGATCAACCTTGTTGTATGAGTTCGCAAGTTTTCCTCTAGTTTATATTGCCTTTTCCGCCCTAATTTGGTGGGTCCCCCCCCCCCCATCTGGCCAATTGTCGATATTTTTAAGATACAAGTCACCGCAAGTTCCCCAGATCGTTGATACATAATATCCAGAAAAAAGAGGTAGGACCCCAAGGACCGAAAGCCCTGAGGCACCCAACTAAGTTAAAACAATCTGAACCAATCAGATGACCCCTCGCCCCATTTATTTACTTAACGTAGTGTTTTACGATTTGAAAGCCCCCAATCGCCATTCCCAGTGAAACAATAAATTGCTTCCCTCGCCCCTAAAGCCCCTTGTGGGCCCCCTTAGTTTTTGGTCAAAAGTCCGCTTAAAAATGGGGAAACTGTAATCGTAAGGCCCTTTTTTTCCCTGAAATCAAGGGTATATTCCCATCAGAGGAATTTTAGCGTCCCCCCCAGTTTTTTGAATAAATGACATTAAAAAAAATCCATAGGTTTGTGTTGGGTTAAAGGCGGATCCTCTTTTTTTGTCGGAAAATCGCTGCGGGTGGGAGTTTGTTATTTGAGTTTTATTTTTCCAATCGAGAAAAAAGAACGCGTGAATTGGTTTATCCCGCCCAAATAATTTTTCTCCATAGTGTTTAAAAACATCACGGAACGTTTTTTGTAAGACTAATTTTGGGGGGCCACGGAATCAGTTATACTTTTGCGAAAGGACTTTCTGTACTCCTCCCTTCCCCCTTTTCCTTTAAATTAATTTCCCGGTGGTAACATTAAAGGCTAAATTTTCCCACCATTAACTAGGGAAAACATTTTTTTTTTGTCCCCACCTAGCGATTTTTTATTTGAAGAATAAATCCCCCTTTTAAAAATGGGATGGCGAAAGTTGTGAACTGTGGAACCCATATTCGCGAAAAAATTTAGTTTCCCCCACCCGGGCGGCCGGAAGATTTTTCCGTTCCCCCACCCACAACGGCAATTTGTTGGCCCTGGGTTCAGTTTTCAGCAAATTTACTTTTGGAACAATTATTTTCGTACTACTGGGTTTTGTATCTCTCTCCTTATTACCCATTTCCTAATCCTTTTCGAGTCCCCCTGCATAAAAACAGTTTTTTTTTACTGTGTTGTCTGGAATGGAGCTTCCGGTGGTCCCCCTTTCTTTTAAATAAATAACCGTAATTTAAAGTAAATTTCATTGAAGTACGAACGCCATACTCTTATTATCATTTGCCAAGATATTATTATTATCTTCAGTGGCCCAATACTTGTTTTGACGTTTTTCTTACTTCGAACGTATTGAAAAAACCCTTTTTCGGGTTTGATTTGGATTCCTTTGCAATTTTTTCTTCATACTCGCGCTTTTTAGACTTAATTAGTCCTTTGCAGCGACGTTTTACGTCGTTGTATTCTCTAGAATCGCAGTCTGCATTTGATCGTTTGTAAACTTTATACGCTCGGCGCTTTCTGTCAATGATTTGTTGGATCTCATTATTCATCCAACTTGGTCTGTTTATGTTATTCAAACGTTTTCTTACCATGGGAACATGTTTTTTCCACCACCGATTGGAGTTTATTTGTGAATACATTACACATGTTTTCGGCGTTATTACCATTTAGTAGGTCAATCCATTCAACTTCGCTTAGTACCCTGCTGATCTTCGTGAAATCTGCTTTATTATAATTTGGGACTAGTAACCGATTTTCTGTGATATCTACATTGCAATTTATGCCGCATCTGATTAGCCTGTGATCACTGTTTGCCAAATGTTCACCTATATCGCAGTAATCAATCAGATCAATGTCGGTAGTGAAAACTAAATCTAGGATACTATTATCCCTTGTAGGCTCACGGACCACCTGATTTAAATATACTTCGTTCACCATATCAAGCAATCGCATACCTTCTCTATCAGCAGAATTATTATTCCAGTTTATACGAGGTAGGTTAAAATCTCCACAAATAATTGTATCGTTATTATTGTTCACAACTGACTTTATCTCGTCATACAGGAGGCAATCTACTTCCGCATTAGATTTGGGAGGACGATATATTGTCCCAATAGTTATCAATTTACCGTTTTTGCTTAATCTTTGCGTAGACTGAGTCATAATGATCTTTGTTTACTCTATCGATTTCGATTGCTTGCAAATTTTCTTTAATGTAAAGAATGACACCTCCACCTGCTTTATGCGTGCGACAATTTAGGAATGTCTTATAGCCTGGAATGGCTATTTCAGCTAATAAATGTTTATCTTTTGTGTTGTCCCAACTCTCAGTGATACTGACGATATCTGGCGTTTCGGCAACAACGTATGCTAATAATTCGTTACGCTTTAAAATAATGCTTCTGGCATTTGTGTAGAGTAATTTGAGTTCCTTGATAGTTTTGGTAACCTTGCGTGAGGGTTTACCCGCGGGGGCGGAAGAGGCCCTCCCTGCCCCTTGCCGTGAAGGCTTGCAGGGGCGGGTGAGGCCCTCACTGCCCCTTGCCGTAAAGGCATGCGGGGGCGGGTTGAAGCCATCCCTGCCCCTTCGCGTGAAGAGCATGAGGGGCGGGTTAGGCCCTCCCTGCCCCTTGCTGTGAAAGGCATGCTGGGGCGGATTAGGCCCTCCCTGCCCTTGCCGGAAGGCATTGCAGGGGCGGGTGAGGCCCTCACGGCCCTTGCCGTGAAGGGCATGCAGGGGCGGGTTAGGCCCTCCCTGCCCCTTGCCGTGAAGGCACGCGAGACTGGTGAGGCCCTCCCTGCCCCTTGCCGTGAAGGCAGTGCAGGGGCGGGGGAGGCCCTCCCTGCCCTTGCCATGAAGCACGCGGGGCGGGTGAGGCCCTTCCCTTGCCCCGTGCGGAAGCACGCGTGGGTCGGGTGAGGCCTTCCCTGCCCATTGCGGTGAAGCAATAAAGCGGGCGGGTAAGGCCTCCCTGCCCCTTGCCGTGAAAGGCATGCAGGGGGATGAGGCTTCCTGGCCCCAGCCGTGAAAGCACGCGGGGCGAGTGAGGGCCCCCCCTGCCCCGTGCCATGAAGGCACGCGGGGGCGGTGAGGCACTCCCCTGCCCCGTGCCGTGAAGGCACGCCGGTGGCGGGGGTGAGCCCTCCCTGCACCGTGCGGGAAGGCACGCTGGGGCGGGTGAGGCCTCCCTTGCCCCTCTGCCGGAAGGCATTGCAGGGCGGGGTGAGCCTCCCTGCCCCTTGCCGTGAAGGCATGCATGGGTGATGAGGCCTTCCTGCACCATGCCGTGAAAGCACGCGGGGGCAGGTGAGGCCCTTCCCTGCCCCGTGCCATGAAGGCACGCGGGGTCGGGTGGAGGCCCCCCCTGGGCCCTATGTTGTGAAGGCACGCGGGGGCGGGTGAGGCTTCCCTGGCCCTTGCCGGGTGAAGGCATGCAGGGGCGGGTGAGGCCTGTTTCCTGGCCCCATGCCGTGATGAAGGCACGCGGGGGTGGGTGAGCCCTCCGACCTTTGCCGTGAAAGGCATGCAGGGGCGGGTGATGGCCCTCCCTGCCAATTGTTGTGAAGGCATGCGGGGGGGGTGAGGCCCTCCCTGCCCCTTCCGTGAAGACATGCGGGGATAGGGTGAGGCCCTCATGCCCCTTGTGGAAGGCATGCGGGGGGCGGGTGTGGCCCTCCCTGCCCCGTGCTATGAAGACATGCAGGACGGGTGAGGCCGGTGGCCACCGAGAGTCTTCGGTGGACCGAGATGTCTCTCGGTGGTTATTGAGGCCTTCCTTCCCCATGGCGGTGGAAGGCACGCGGGGGCAGTGAGCCCTCCCTCTCCTGTAGCGAGAGGACTAAGGGTGATAGGCCTTGCAATATCGGATGATAGCCTTTAATGCCTGTGTGGAGGAATAAGGGTGTTAATGCCTTGTGACACCCTCTAATATCTTTGGAGAGGGAATAGGGTAATGCCTTGCTAATACCCTATGATAGCTGTACAGAGCAGAGAATAAGGTGTTAATGCTTGCTAATACCCCTTTGATTGCTGTACAGGTAGCGGAATAAGGGTGTGATAATGCCTTGCGAATACCCTATGAAAGCTGGTACAGAGAGGGAATAACGGGTGTTAATGCCTTGCTAAACCTATGATGAGCTGTACAGAGAGGAATCGGTAGCAATAGTTAATGCCTGTTAATACCATATGATGGCTGTTGAGAGAGGAATAAGTGCGACAATGTGCTTGCTAATACCCTATGATGGCTGGCAGAGAGTGAGAATAAGGGTGTTAATGCCTTGCTAACCCCCTATGATAGCTGTGCAGAGAGGGAATAAGGGTGACATGCCTTGCTAACACCTATGATGGCTGTGCAGATGAGGGAATAAGGCTTGACACGCATTGCTAACACCTATGATGGCTTGCAGAGAGGGAATAAGCTTTGTTAATGCCTTGCTAGCACCCTATTGATATTGTTGCAGAGAGAGAATAAGGGTGATAATGCCGTGCTATACCCTATAAAGCCAGTACAGAGAGGGAATAAGGGTGCAGTGCCCTGCTAATTACCTATGATAGCTGTGTTTGTAGAGAGGGGATAAGGATGGACAAGCTGCTGTACCCTATGATAGCTGTGCAGAGAGGGAATAATGGGTTGATAATGCCTTGCTAATACCCTATACATGCAGTACAGAGAGGAATAAGGGTGCTAATGCCTTAATAGCACCCTATGATAGCGTGCAGAGAGGGAATAAGGGGATTAATGCCTGCTAATAACCCTTATAATGCCAGTACAGAGATGGAATAAGGATGACAATGCTTGCTAACACCCTATGATGCTGTGCAGAGAGGGAATAAGCGGTGATAATGCTTGCTAAAACTCCTATGATGGCTTTGCAGAGGGTATAAGGGTGACAATGTCTTGCTAATACACTAGATGGCTGTAGAAGGGGGAATAAGGGACAATGCCCTGCTTAAACACCTTATACGATATATGGTGCAGAGAGGGAATAAGGAGTGACAATGCCTTTCTAATACACTCTGTAGGCTGTGGCAGAGAGGGGAAAAAGGGTAGTTAATGCCTGATAATACCTATGATGGCTGTTGCAGAGAGGAAATAAAGGGGGACAATGCCTTGCTAACACCTATGATGGCTGTTGTGCCAGAGAGGGAATAAGGGTGTTAATGCTTGCAACACCCTATGATGGCTGGCAGAGAGGGAATAATGGGTAAGTTTTTTTTTTTTTTTTTTTTTTTTTTCATTGATAATACCTATTATTGCGTGCAGAGAGTGAATAAAGGGTGACAATGCCTTGCTAACCACCGTTTATGATAGAAAACCCTTTAATGCAGAGCAGAGAGGGGAATAAGGCTGACAATTCCTTGCTAATACCCATGATGGGCTGTTGCAGAGAGGGAATTAAGGGTGATAATGCCCTTGCTAACACCCTATGATGGCTGTTGCAGAGGGGGAATAATGGGAAAAATGCCTGCTAACACCCTTATGATGGCTGTTTGCAGAGAGGGACTAAGGTGATCAAATGACTTGCTAACCCCCTATGAGGCTGGTTTGCGAGGAGGGAATAAAGGGTGACCCAAATGCCTTGCTAACACCCTATGATGGTGTTGCCGAGAGGGAACACGGGTTGTTAATGCCTGCTAATACCATGTGATAGCTGTGCAGACGAGGGGAATAAAGGGTAGCAATGCCTTGCTAACACCCTATGATGGTTGTGCAGAGAGGGGAAAAAAGGGTGTGAATGCCTTGCTAATATACTATGATGGCGTGCGGAGATGGAATAAGGTTGAAAAATGCTTTGCTAACACGCCTATGATAGTTGTGCATAGAGAGAATAAGGGTGACAATGCCTGCTAAACTCTATGATAGCCTTATGCCAGAGCAGCGAGTGGGTAATAAGGGTGACAATGGCCTTGCTAAACCCTATGATGGCTGTGCAGAGAGGGAATATGGGTTGGTCAATGCCTGCTAAACACCCTATGATGGGCTGTGCAGAGAGAGAATAATGGATGTAATGTCTTGCTAATACCCTATTGATTGCTGTTGCAGAGAGGGAATAGGCGTTAATGCCTTGCTAATACCCTATGATGGCTAGATGCAGATAGGGACTAAAGGGTGACAATGCCTTGCTAACACCCATGATGCTGTGCGAGAGGGAATAACGGTGTTAATGCCTTGCTAACACCCTATGGATTGGCTGTGCCGTTAAGGAAATAAGGGTTGACAATGCCTTCCTAACACCCTTATGATGGCTGTGCAGAGAGGGAATAAGGGGTGGTGTAATGCCTTGCTCACACCCTATGATGGCTGGCAGAGAGGGAATAAGGCTGGTAATGCCCTGCTAATCCCTATGAATGGCTGTGCAGAGAGGAATAAGGGTGACAATGTTTTACCTTGATAACAACCTATGATGGCTGTGCAGGAAGGAATATATGGTGTATTGCCTTGTTAAACACCCATGATGTCTGTGCAGAGAAGGAATGAGGGGTAAATGCCTTTGATAATTAAGTATGGATAGAGTGCAGAGAAGGAATAAACCGGTGGTTACTGCTTTGCTAACACCTATGATGGCTGTGACAGAGAGGAATAAGGGTGAACAATGCCTTGCTAACACCCATGATGGCTGTGCAGAGATGGGAATAAGGAGTGTTAATCCATGCTAACCACTGTGTTAGCTGTGCAGAGAAGGAATATGGGTGACAAGCCTTTGCTAACACCCTATGATGCTGTGCCAGAGAGAGGAATAATGGTGGAACTGCCTTGCTAAACCCTATGATGGCTGTGCAGAGAAGAATGAGGGTGTAATGCCTTGTTAATACCCTATGATAGCTGGCAGAGAGGGAATACACGGTGTCAAGCTTTGCTAAACACCCTATGATGGCTGGGCAGAGAAGGAATAAGGGTGAAATGCCTTGCTAAATAACACCCTATGATGGCTGTGCAGTGAGGGAATAACGGTGTTAAATGTCTTGCTAACACTCTATGATGGCGTGCTGAGAAAGAATAAAGGTGACAATGCCTTGCTAACACCCTAGAGGCTGTTGCAGAGAGGAATAAGGTGGGGTATTTTTTTCACAATTTTTTTTTTTGCCTGCTAATACCTATTGCTAGCTGTGCAGAGAGGGAATTAAGGGTGATATTATGCCTGGCTAACACCTAGATGCCTGTGCAGTGATGGAATATAAGGGTGGACCAATACACCTTGCTAACACTCTAGGAAGGCCGGGTAGTAGAGTGAAATAAGGGTGGACAATGCCTTGCCCTAAAACCCTATGATGGCGTGTGTGCAGGAGGAAATAAGGCATCTTAATGCCGTGCTAATACCACTATGAACGCTGCTGTAGAGAGGGAATAAGGCTGACCAATGCTTTGCTAATACCCTATGAGGACTGTGCAGAGAGGGAATAAGGGTGACAATCTTGGCTAACACCTATGATGGCTGTGGCAGAGAGGGAATAAGGAATGAAATGCCTTGCTAACACCCTTATGATAGCTGTGCAGGAGAGGTAATAAGTGGTGTTAAGGCCTGCTAATACCCTATTGATGGCTGTGCAGAGAAGGAATAACGGTGTTAATCCTTGCTAAACACCCTATGATGGACTGGCAGAGAGGGGAATAAGGGTGACACATGCCTTGATAACACCCTATGATGGTCGTGCAGCAGAAGGGACATAAGGCATTTTCATGCCGTTGCTAATGCCCTATGCTAGCTGTGCAGCGAGTGAAGAATAAGGGTGACATGCCTTGCTAACACCCGTGATAGCCTTCATGCCAGAGCCCAGAGCGGGAATAAGGCCTGACAAGGCCTTGCTGATACCCTATGATGGCTGTGCAGAGAAGGAATGCGGGTAACAATGCCTTGCTATACACCCTATGATGACTGTGCATAGAGGGAATATAAGGGTGTTAATGCCTTGCTAATTCCCTATGCAGCGTGCAATTAGCAGGGAAATAAGGGTGAAAATGCCTTGCTAAACACCTATTATGGCTGTGCGAGAGGAAATAAGGGTTTAATGCCTTGGTTAACACGCTATGATAGCTGTTGCAGAGAGGAATAAGGGTGACAATACCTTGCTAACACCCTATGATGGCTGTGCAGAGCAGGAGGGAATAAGGCTGTTCATGCTTGCTAATGCGCCTATGATAGCTTGCTTGCACGAGATGAATAAGGGTTACAAGCCTTGCTAACACCGTCATGATAAGCCTTTAATGCCAGAGCAGAGAAGGGAAATAAAGCTGACGATGCCTGCTAATACCCTGGTCATGATGTTTTTTCGCTGTGCAGAGGAGGGAAATAAGGGTGATAAGCCTTGCTAACACCCTATGATTCTGTGCAGAGGGGGTGAATAAGGGTGAAAAATGCCTTGTAACACCCTATGATGCTGTGCAGAGAGGGAAATAAGGGTGATAAATGCCTTGCTAACACCCTATGATGGCTGTGCAGAGAGGGATAAGGGTGGACAATGCCTTGCTACCACCCTATGATGGCTGTGCAGAGATGGGAATAAGGGTGTTAATGCCTTGCTAATACCTATGATGGCTGTGCAGAGAGGGAATAAGGGTGTTAATTGCCTTGCAACACCCTATGATGGCTGCGAAGAGAAGGAAAAAGGATGTAATGCCTTGCTAATGACACTATGATGGCTGTGCTGCAGAGAGGGAATAAGGGTGGATAATGCTTTGCTAACAACCCTATGTGGTTGTGCAGAGAGGGAAAAAAGGGTGTAATGCTTGTTAATATACTATGATGGCGGGCGTGAGAGGGAAAAGGTTGAAAATGCTTTGCTAACACTCTATGATGTTGGCATAGAGATGAATAAGGTGACAATGCCTTGCTAAAACATCTATTGATAGCCTTTAATGCCCAGAGAGAGAGAGGGAATAAGGGTGACAATGCCTTGCTATAATACCCTATGATGCTGTGCAGAGAGGGAATAAGGTTGACAATGCCTTGCTAACACCCTATGATATCTGTGCAGCGAGGGGAATAAGGGTGACAATGCCTTGTTGTATATACCCTCTGATGGCTGTGTCAGAAGAGGGATAAGGGTGTAATACTTGCTAACAACCTATGATAGTGTGTAGAGAGAATAAGGGTGACAATGCCTTGCTAAAACCCTATGATGGCTGTGCAGAGAGGGAATATGGGTGACAATGCCTTGCTAACACCCTATATGATTAGCGGGGCAGCAAAGCAATAAGGGTGACAATGCCTGCTAACACCCTATGATGGCTGTGCAGAGAGGGGAATAAGTGTGGTTAATTTGCCTTGTAAACCACTATGATGGCTTGTCCAGAGAGGGAATAAGGTGACAATTGCCTTGCTAACACTCTAGATAAGCTTTTAATGCTTGAAGCAGAAGAGGGGAATAAGGGTGACAATGCACCTTGCTAACACCCTAGGATGGCTGTGCAGAGAGGGAATAAGGGTGGACAAAGCCTTGTAACACCCTCTGATGGCGGTGAAGCGGAGGGAATAAGTGTGACAATGCCTTTGCTAAAACCCTATGATGGACATGAACGGCTGTGCAGAGAGGGAATATGGTGCAATGCCCTTGCTAACACCCTATGATGGCTATGCAGATAGAGATTAAGGATGTTAATGTCTTGCTAAACCCTATGATTGCTGGCAGAGATGGAATAGGCTTGGTAAGCCTGCTAAACCCTATGATGGCTGTGCAGATAGGGAAATAAGGGTGGACACAATGCCCTTGTGAAACACCCTATGATGGCTGTGCAGTGCAGGAGGGAATAAGGGTGTTAAGCTTGCTAACACCCTATGATGGCTGTGCCGTAAGGAAATAAGGGTGACAATGCCTTTCTAACACCCATGATGGCTCGGTGCAGAGAAGTGAACCACTAAGGGTGTGGTAATGCCTTGCTAACACCCTATGATGCTGTGCAGAGAGGGAATAAGGCTGTTAATGCCCTGCTAATACCCTATGATGGCTGTGAAGATGAGGGAATAAGGGTGACATCCCTTGCTAACACCCTAGATGGCTGTGCAGAGAAGGAATCAATGGTTGTTATGCCTTGTTAACACCCTATGATGGCTGGCAGAGAAGGAATGAGGGTGCTTAATGCCTTGCTAAATACCCGATGATAGATGTGCAGAGAACGAAATAACGGTGTTAATGCTTTTGCTAACACCATGATGGCTGTGCAGAGAGGGAATAAGGGTGACCAATGCCTTGCTAACACCCTATGATGCCGTGCAGAGAGGGAATAAGGGTGTTAATCCCTTGACGTTATAACCACTGTGTTAAGCTGTTGCAGAGACGAATAAGGGGACAATGCCTTGCTAACACCCTATGATGCTGGCAGAGAGAGAAGAATGGGACACTGCCTTGCTAACACCCTATGATGGCTTTGTGAGCAGAGAGGGAATGAGGGTGGTTAATGCCTTGTTAATACCTATGATAGCTGTGCGAGAGGAAATAACGGTGTCAATGCTTGCTATAACACCCTTATGATGGCTGTGCAGAGAAGGAATAAGGTTGACAATGCCTTGCTAACAACCTATGATGCGGCAGAGAGGAAATAAACGGTGTTAATGTCTTGCTTACACTCTATGTGGCGGGTGCTGAGAAAGAAATAAAGGTGACAATTCCTTGCTAACACCCTATGATGGCTGCTGCTAGAGTAGAAGGAAATAAGGGTGATAATGCGTTGATAACACACTTATGGGCTGTGCAGAGAGGAATAAAACGGTGTTAATGTCTTGCTAAACACTCCATGAGGCCTTGTGCTGAGAAAGAATAAGGTGACCCAATGCCTTGCTAACCACCTATGAGGCTGTGCAGAGAGGGAAAAATAGGGTGATAATGCCTTGATAATACCCTATGATAGCTGGCAGAGAGGGAATAAGGGTGATATGCCTTGCTAACACCATATGATGGCTGTGCAGTGAGGAAATAAGGGTGACAATGCCTTGCTAACACTCTATTGATAGAATGTTGTAGAGAGGGAATAAGTGTGGGTGACAATGCTGGATAAACCCTATGATGGCTGTGCAGAGAGGGAATCAAGGGATCTTAATGCTTGCTAATACCTATGAACGCTGTGTTAGAGAGGGAATAAGGCTGACAATGCTTTGCTAATACCCTATGACTGGCTGTGCAGAGAGGGACTAAGGGTGACAATGCTTGCTAACACCCTATGATGGCTGTCGCAGAGAGGGAATAAGATGACAATGCCTTGATAACACCCGATGATAGCTGTGCAGAGAGGTAATAAGGGGGTTAATGCCTTGCTAATTACCCGTATGATGGCTGTGCAGAGGAGGAATAAACGGTGTTAATCCCTTGCTAAACACCCTATGATTGGCTGTGCAGAGAGGGAATAAGGGGACAATGCCTGCTAACACCTAGGATGGTTGGCAGAAAGGGAATATGGTGTCATGCCTGATAATGCCCTAATGCTAGCTGTGGCAGAGAGTGAATAAGGGTGACAATGCCTTGCTAACACCTATGAAGCTTTAATGCCAGAGCAGCGAGGGAATAAGGCTGACAATGCTGCTAATACCCTATATGACAGCTGTGCAGAGAAGGATGAGGCGTAACAATGCCTTGCTAACACCCTATGAGGCTGTGCAGAGAGGGAATATAAGGGGTGTTAATGCCTTGTAATTCCCTATGATAGCTGTGCATAGAGGGAATAAGGGTGACAATGCCTTGCTAATACCCTATGATGGCTGTGCAGAGAGGGAATAAGGTGTAATGCCTTGCTAATACCCTATGATGCTTTTGCAGAGAGGGAATAAGGGTGAAATGCCTTGCTAACACCCTATGATGGCTGTGCAGAGAGGGAATAAGGGTGACAATGCCTTGCTAACACCCTATGATGGCTGTGCAGCGAGGGAATAAGGGTGACAATGCCTTGCTAAAACCCTATGATGGCTGTGCAGAGAGGGAATAAGGGTGTTAATGCCTTGCTAATACCCTATGATGGCTGTGCAGAGAGGGAATAAGGGTGTTAATGCCTTGCTAATACCTATGATGGCTGTGCAGAGAGGGAATAAGGGTGATAATGCCTTGCTAATACCCTATGATGTCTGTGCAGAGAGGGAATAAGGGTGACAATGCCTTGCTAATACCCTATGATGCTGGGGCAGAGAGGGAATAAGGTGTTAATGCCTTGCTAACACCCTATGATGGCTGGCAGAAGAGAGAATAAGGGTGTTAATGCTTGCTAATACCCTATGATGGCTGGGAAGAGAGAGATAAGGGTAATGCTTGCTAATACCCTATGATAGCTGGGGCGAGAGGAATAAGGTGAAAAGCTTGCTAATACCCTAGATGCTCTGCAGAGAGGAATAGGTAGCATGCAGCTAATACCTAGAGGTGTGCAGAGAGGAGAAAGGGAGCCAAACCATCCCACCACACCAGAGCGAGAGGAGAGAGAGCGAGAGCGAGAGCGAGCGAGAGCGAGAGCGAGAGAGAGAGAGCGAGAGCGAGAGCGAGAGCGAGAGCAGAGCGAGAGCGAGAGCGAGCGAGAGCGAGAGCGGGGCGAGAGCGAAGAGCGAGCGAGAGCGAGAGCGAGCGAGAGCGAGAGCGAGCGAGAGCGAGAGCGAGCGAGAGAGAGAGATCATCAGATCAAACGTTTATTGTGAATAATGTACACATTATACATAATACATATATAATTAAGGGTACAAAATAGACAAAGGGCGCACCCCCCATGCAGGTTGCATAGGAAGGATTGCCATGATTAGTGAAGTTAGATAGTAAATTGTTAATTACATTTAGATATGCATATACATAAGATTATGTTATGTTACATATTATATTTATTTATTTATTTTTAAGTCCTTTATGAAGCATTGCAAAGTTTGGGTGACTATTTTGACTTGGATAAGGTTACATGGTTGTAGATAATAGTGCAGCACCCCAGCATAGGAGGCATTGGCACAGCCGCCTCTAAAACAGATAATTTCTTGACATTCCATTACATAATGGCGGAGTGTGTGCTTCTCTTCTGTTTTACACAGGTTACATTTTTCATATTGATGTTGTCACTGCCAGCTACCTCCCAGATGTACTTATACCCTAACCTTAGCCTACTATAACACACCTGCTGGCGCCTAGTAATAGTCAATTTTGTATGTAGTGGGGTTGACACCCTTTTGTTAGGTCCATATATGTAGTGAGAGAAACAGACTGACCGAGCATGCTGTCAATATGTCTCTTATTGTACGTTTCCATTTTCGCACACATTTCTGTTTTTAGACGCCAAGGGACAGAGGGAGCGGAAAACCCAAACACACATCCTTAGGGGGGGGGGGACGTAGGCACTGTGGGCGAGTTCATCTGCACGCTCGTTACCCGCTATCCCACAGTGTGATGGGGACCATTATAAAGTTCAAAGCTCTGTCCAACACCGTTATCTTATACACAAGTAAATAATTTTCTGTTCCCGAGGCGGTGTGAAGAAGGTTCCTGGAATGTTATCGACTGTAGGGGCAGTCGTGCTGTCAGGAGGCAATGAGGGGGGGGGGGTGACGTCTCCGGCCTCTCGCTGACTGCTGCCAGAGCCCTGCTATACTAGAAGCTCCGTTTGGGCTGGAGGAGCAGCATAAGATGTTCGGATGCTTAGCGCCGGTGTCTCACCCGGCTTTCTCCCTTATAGAATACACGACCCCGGCCCCCGCAACGCCCGTCCTCAATGCAGCGACCGTCGGTGTACAGATATTGGGACACTCAGGGAGGCAATTCCAATCTATAAAGGAAGTCCTGCCCATCAGCTCACTGTACATTACAATTCTTAACTTGATGGTTAGAATCGGACACATTGAAAACTGGCAGTCTCCAGGGGGGGAGATCAAAACTGGTCTGTGCTCCCTATCATCCATTGTATTTATCAAAATTAAATGAACTGAGCAATTTTCCTGACTGATGAGAGCCAAACATTCACTTTTCTTTCCACTTAGGATTGAAGAGAGCCTCATATAACTGACACAAGGGCATGACCATCATCATTAGTATTTAGTGATATCATAATTTGGAGGGCTGCCATTTGCTGTAATCTGTGTGTTGAGATGATTGGTAATCATATCTCGTGTGTCTTGCACTATCCTGCTGTGTTGACCCTTGGGCACCCTAAAATATCCTAATTGCTGTATTTTGAATGACTTCAAGAGCTTTAGATTTTCTTTGTGAGACGTGTTAGGGTGCTAGAGTTGTGTCTATGGGGACTGATACTGGATTAAGAAAACATATTAGCTCTTAAGACGGGGACAGACGACCCCACGTATCCCCATGCAACTTCCTCCTCTAGCAAAGCTAGTCGTAGGCTGACAGATGTGGCTCAGTCTGGTGACTTAGGTGTGTCTTGTGTTGGCAATGCCCACAAGTAAACATATACTTGTAGGGGGGACTTCTTCTAGAATTTTCCCATTGATTTTTACGGAAGCTTTATCCCGCATGCCGTTTATACAGAACCGTGCTTTCTCTGGTGATATGATGAGGCCGATACGAGTTGCACAATTCCCCAATGTTCGCAACGCGTTTTTTATAGTGTGTTGTGAGTCAGCTGTAGCACTATGTCATCAGCATAAAACAGTAATAAACACAACCCCATAAATGTGAAAGGAAGCAATGATATTCATAAGGTGAGTGAAGAGCATTGGCGAGGGAGAGCACCCCCCCTGTGGTTCCTAATTCCCCAGTGTTTCCCACTAGAGAAGGGCCACCTCAAAGTAGACTCGACTGTGTCTGGTCTGTAGGTGGCTACTGTTACTATTCTGATGATGGTCCCCCGAGTCAGGTTAGATAGTTGGGATTAAGATGACACTGGGGTTAGCTATCTCAAAGGCTCCCTTCAAATCAATAAAAACATTAAATCGTTTCCTTATGCCAGCCAAGGACTCTATGAATGCAGTTTTGTGTGCTCCTGCCAGAATGAATCCATACCAGATACTGGAAGAGCTGGGTTAGATACTATATTTAAGGGTTAGGGGGGGGGGACCGGGTATTAAGGACTATTCTTCAAAGCATCTGGCACAGACAAAAGAGGTGAGAGATATTGGTCTGAAGGAAACTGGGCTTTCCGGTTTGGAATAGACAATAATAGCTTTTTTCCAGGGTGTTGGTAGGCGTCCCCGCTCAATATCATTTGTAGCGTCGCAGAAACAGGATTGCCATCAATCGTCGTAAGGAGCGAATACCCATCGAGTGACCACCATCAGCCGGGTGCACTTAGAACTTGCTTTTTCCAGGCTCCTGACGAGCTCCTCTTTCTCCCCCCCGGTGATGGGCATGTTATCGGATGACATTAGGGTCGGGTAAAGCTGCTTCAATCTTCCCAATACGATTCTTGGCGTTGGTGGCAAGAGCACTTCGCACCTGCAGGGGCAGACAGCATAGCTGGAGGCGTCCAGCACACTCCTGCAAATGAGTTCGCGGTGCTGCTTCTTTGTTGGTCAGGGTGGCGGGGCGATGCAGGCTTTCTTCCCTGACGATTTTGATCTTCCGTGACAACTTCAGCAAGTGGCGTTCTCGTTGATCCATGGATTGTAGAAAGGGACGTCCAGTATTTTCTTTGCTTTCTTTTTGACAACTGGACTTGATGCCCCATCCGCTGAGTATCGTCAGGTTGTTTATGAGTGGGGTTGTTTTGCCATGATGCTTAATTTCTGTATTGTCTGTCAATCCGACTGAACGGGTTCATCACTGTTATACCATCTCTTCATTTCACCATTATGTCCTCTTTCCATGCGTGACTGTCGTATTAATTTACTCTCCAGTGGTGTATATTAATCGTCTGTATTGAACTCCTTCTGTCGATGAGGCGGTGTAATGTTTATACAGTTATTAATTTCGTTCCCTATGGTTGCTCATGTTCTTTGGACCACACAGTCTCTTGACTGGACCATACTGTGTCTCCGTACGTATCAGGGAGAAGGGATCTCCCCCATACACACCAAAGTGGTCGGATGTCAACGTGTCAAACCCACCTCACAGTGATGACTCATTTGCAGGGTCAGTGATCAGACAGATATAAGAAGGCTTGTTCCCTGTAAATGTGTTTGGCTCAGGCCCATTGAGAATATCAGGAAATATGGTTGGTTTTCCCTGAAAGAGACAAGCTTTTTCCCATTATTGGTTGGAGCGCCAGAGGACATTATTTTTTTTACCCAGCTTATAATGGTAGGCATTCAGATCACCCATCAAAAGGCCTCTAGGGTACCATCAGCGAGTTCATTATAACTGGCTGAAGTCAAGCATGTTATCCGTTACATAAAATTTATGTTTTAATAAGGATTTCCATTTGTATCATATATATTGATTGCTTGTGCTGACTGTTATCACCCACAAAGGCGGTTCAATACAGTCAGCTGGGATGTTATCCTGACATTACAGAGCCAGACCTCTGTAGCAACGATGTGCGGCGGGGACTCTGTATGGTCCACTGTGAAGAGCTGAAACCCTCTGATCTGTATATTATCTGTGATCATGGCGTGTTCTTTGTAGACACATTATGTCAGGTCATTTTTGAAGCGGAGAATGTTGACTTCAAGAGTCTATTTCTAAGGGCCCGTTGATGTTCAGGTTAGAAATTCTTACACGGCCTGTGTTAATCGTGCGTCTACATTATTCGTGATTATAGTAAGTCCTGTTGTTGTGTTTCTCTAAGATTTAGTTATCAAGTCAATGACATCCGCAAATTAGGTGTTGTAAGGGCGCGATACCTGCCGGTGGTGTTTCGTAAGAACAGACCGGATATCTTGATATGGAAGCTCACGCGGCCATATCGTATTGCTCATAACCACTTCGGCTGATGCAACAAGTTTCTCCTCAATTGAATCTTGTGCTGCTTGTGATGGTGGTCTGTGGCATGCTGCAATACTGTGTTGGAGGCATCAATACGTTAATTGGGACTTGCTGCAGTGCAGACGCAAGAGAGTCCACTTTGGCATCCCATCGTTCAATCAGATTGGTGGACGCTGGGCGACAACTGTGGGGATGGGGGGGTGGGAATACGAGGTGCGAGGAGAATTTGGCGGGTGGATGTCTGCTGGCGGTCGCGTGTTGGAGTAGTCGGTGGTGGGTAGGCGGGGGGGAGGAGACTGAGGGCTTGTTTATCACGATGGATTGGGAAGTCCTGAGTAGCATCTGGATCTTGGTGCGGGCTTGGGGCTGAGACTTTGGTGCTGGGCCTTGGGGCTGCGCGTGGGGCTGGGTTTGGGGCGGGATTGGTGCTGAGGCTGGTGCTGGGCTAGGGGCTGGCTTGGTGCTGGTGCTGGGGATGGTGCTGAGGAGTGGGGTGAGGAGAGAGAGAGAGAGAGAGATGAGAGAGAGAGGAGAGATGAGAGAGAGACCGAGAGAAGAGAGAGAGCGAGAGATGAAGTTGAGACCGAGAGAGAGAGATGATTGAGAGAGAGAGAGAGAGGGAGAGAGACGAGAGATAGAGAGAGAGAGAGAGAGAGAGGAGAGAGAGAGAGAGAGCAGAGAGAGAGGAGAGACGAGACGGAAGAGAGAGAGAGAGAGAGAGAGGAAACATATCTCATAATTATATCCACCTCTTTTTGACAATTACCATTATAATACCCAAAGAATAGTGAATTAATATAGACCTATAATTAACATTGAACTATTAATTAGATCATAAAAAGTGTCAGAGTCAAGCATAGCAAAGGGAACAAAAAACGTAGCCCGCACGTCATTTTTTTCCATCGTAATGGAACACACATTAAGATAATAATTAGAAAATATATTCGCGAATATTTGAGTTTTTTCGCGAATATTGGAGGTTTACGCGAATGTTGAGTTATGAATAAATGGAGTACTATAGGAGCATTACAGAGCACTATAGCGCTATAAGTATACACTATTATATAGCACTAAGGTTAACCCCTTGAGGCCCAGCATAAACTAATTTCCATAGTATTTGTGGTACAATTAGACGAATTTTAGTGCATATAAGCAATTATTGTATAGCTTATTAATGTTAGTATCCTTGTCCACTAAATCATGTGGTATATTCAGTGACGTGTCGTAATTTTATGGCTTAACAACAGCGATTGTTTTTAGCCCAGGAAAGATATGGGCGTGAAGGGGTAAACTATATCATAGTTTTAAGAGTTAATCCAACTAGTATCATCATCTTGTCAATAAAAAAATAAAATCCAAATTTTTATGTGATTACATTTTGATTCAGTTAGATTATTTTAGTTTTATTTTATTTCAGTACGAATTTTTCCATTAATATTACAACCTATTTGACAATAGTATCTTTAGTATAACATTACTGTAGCGTACCTATGCTTCGTAGGTAACCTTGCAAGCCTACCTCAACACACGCACATGTCATGGCAAAAGCACACATTAAACAATGCATGAAGAACAAATGAAGTATCAGAACATTTTTAAAGTGACATAAAAACACATAAATACCTTGACTGTTAATATTACTTTAAATATTTATGAAAGAAAACGGAAACTAATAAAAAAAGAATTAAAAACAAACTGAGTAGCAAAAAAACTAAACATTATCTTCAGCTTTACTATAACTTTAAATGTTTATGTGACGATGATAGGAAACACCCCCCCTTCCCCCTCATCCCCTTTACCCCTTCCCCCTTCACCCCGCTTCCCCTCCCTCGCCCCTCTTGATTTTCCCCCACCTGCAGAATGAATTATATATATATATATATATATATATTATATATATATATATAAGAGATAATAGAGAGAGAGAGAGAGGGGAGAGAGAGAGAGAGAGAGGAGAGAGAGAGAGAGAGAGAGAGAGAGAGAGAGAGAGAGGAGAGAGAGAGAGAAGGAGAGAGAGGAGAGAGAGAGAGAGAGAGAGAGAGGAGAGAGAGAGAGAGAGAGAGAGAGAGCGAGAGCGAGAGAGAGCGAGAGCGGGAAAGAGAGAAAAAAAATATATATATATATATATAGAACACTAACAATATATACGAGCAATCCTGCGCCGCCGATGCCATGACAGGCCTAAGCTCTGACACACACCGGAGCTGTCATCAGGCTGTCATGAACATTCTAGGCACGGAGCTGCATGCCACGTGTGTGTGTAAAGGGACGGACTTCCTTCACCAGCAAGATTGTTATACGTGGCAGAAACTGTTGTGGTCAAACCCTTGTGTTAATAAGTATTGAGAGAGAGAGAGAGAGAGAAGAGGAGAGAGAGAGAGAGAGAGAGAGATGAGAGAGAGAGGAGAGAGAGAGAGAAGAGAGAGAGAGAGAGAGAGAGAGAGAGAGAGAAGAGAAGAGAGAGAGAGAGGAGAGAGAGAAGAGAGAGAGAGAGGAGAGGAGAGAGAGAGAGAGAGAGAGTAGAACCAAAGACAAAAAAAGAAGGAATTAGCGTCAGCTATGGGAGGGTGGCAGGTACCATAGAGGTGGCAAACGTATGTGGTACATTGAAAGGTCTATCCATAGGTATTACAAAAAGTATGATAGCGTCTCAAATGAGTAGCTTAAGGTAGCTAGAGGTGTCAAAGTATCTAATGTGAATTATATCTAAAATCAATAATTGTTAGGGCGTGCATAGCCATTAATTATGCACACGTTTTACCATCAAATGTTCTTTTAGTAACGCATTTGATTAATTTACCGTTAGGAGTGTCTAAGATATCTATTTAGTTAACTAGTTAACATCCAATAACGTAAATATATGTCTAGCCCCATCCCCCCCCCCACCCCCCAAAAAAGAATCAATCATCATTGGGGCATACGCCGGGGGGCGCGTCGCCTCGCCCACCCTACGACGCACTCCCGGGGGTCACACGCGCGAGTTCCCATGCAGGCTCTTCCCT
>JACEEZ010010782.1:0-52194 GCA_016584305.1 Chionoecetes opilio | reverse complement strand
AAAATTGAACTATTGTTTGTAAAAACAAATTTTGAGCATGTACCCAAATACAATATTCACAGTGCAGTGAATGTGAATGAAAAATTATTCCAGTTAAAATTTAAAGAGAATGGAAATCTACTAGGAAATCGGTCATTTATTGCAGGATGCTCTACGAATTGATATTCTAATATTATCTATCTATGACATTTAGCTTAGATTTAATGTTGTAAGTATGCCTTTGCAGCTTTTCTGCTATGTGTTTAGACTTTGTGGAAAATGTGCAGTAAATATAATGGTATTATTTTGGTAGTGGACATCAAAAGTCCTAGGATTCTTACCTCCATTATCGTGTATCTTTTTCTTCATTATGAGTATTTAGAGCCCCATTTCTCATGACGCAATCGAATATTAATGGCATTACATGTACTACCAAAAATCTACCGTTATTTCAGCCAGAAAGCTAAGTTAGGTTAAATCAGATTAGGTTAGGTGGGGTTTGGTTTAGTAAGAAGATAAATAGAAAATTTGCCAATACTATGGCAGTGTGAAGCTTAGCAATGTTTGACAAACACTGTAAGGTAAACATTACATAAGAACATAAGAAAATAAGGAAGCTACAAGAAGCCGTGAGACCTACACGAGGTAGTTCATGTAAGCTACCCATGTATTCCTGTATCTCTACCTTTTTGTTATTGTTGAAGGGCACCGATGTCGGGATCGAACATATTCGCCATGGTTTACACCTGTGGATCTATCACAGTCGCTAGGGTTGATTAGTCTTCCTCAGGAAGGTACAGCTCAAGGCATGATGGTATGGTGTGATTCGGCCTTGAGGCGGATGTAGTTTTGGCGCCGTGATGAGTCTTGGTCTTGGTGTGCTGTGTGGAAGGCTTCTGTCCCGTCTACAGGTACCGTTGCAGCCTTTTTACTAGCACTCTTTCCAGTTCCAGTTTACAATTTCTTTATCCATAGAGATACAGGAGTGAGGATTGAGGGATCGAGGTGATATTAAGGCCTACCCTGTCTCCCATCCATTTACAGTGGAGAGCGGCAGCGGGACTGCGGGAGGGGGGTGATGTTTACATATGACGGCCATCTTGGCAGCAGAAATAGCCACCTTGTTGCCCCACCTCTTGTTTTCTCTTAAACTCCAACTTTTTCTTGGTGTTATGCATTACTGTTGATATTATTAGTAACATAGTTACAAATTTGTGTTCAGTGGTCTACTGCTCAACACAGATCACTTGAGACCCCCTTAGTAATACACCACCGACCATTCTGCATTCTCTGCCCGACCTCTCATTAGTAATATGGCCGCATTAGACGCAGGGTGAATTTTGCATTCCCTTTCTTGGAAAAAACTGCGTCTTATGCACCGGCAAATACGGTATATATATTGTATATCAAATATATATAAATGTTTATATCAAATATATATATATATATATACGTATAGTATTATATATATATATATATATATATAATATATATACTATATATATATATATATATATATATATATATATATATATATATATATATATATACGTATGTATAATATAATATATATATATATATATATAATATATATATATATATATATATATATATATTATATATATATATATATATACTTATATATATATATATAATATATAATATATATTATATAATACTATATATATATATATATAATACTATATATATATATATATATATAATACTATATATATATACACATATATATATGTATATATTCGATGCCTTCATCGTTCAGGCCAGTGTTACATGCAATTATTTTTCTTCTCCTTCTCCCTCGCTCTAAAATATAATAGTAATAATAATAATGACTCATGTGCAGACGATAATAACACTTTCATGGAGCTTCAAAGCCTACTAAACACATTGAATGTTTGTTTTAGTAGCTGCGTCCAGTATTATCATGTACACAAGTACTATAAGTATAACTTTCATGCTGAGGTGTGGCAGATAAATAATAACACAAACCGAAATCATGGGTCCGCCCGGACCCAAGCTACTTACCATTGAGTGGCGGGCGTGTGTATCAACGAGCGCATCCGTGTACTTTGACATCTGAGTGTCAACTGACTTGAGGGAGACCCACAACTCAATTCCTGCCACTACTTAAAAAAGAAAGCACGAATATCTAAAAAGTACACAATGTGTGGGTCCGCCCGGACCCCACGTTACAGTTCTAGGGTTAATACTACTGGGAATGTTCATTTATAATATCCCAGTGCTTATCATTACTAATTACTATTAATACCTTACATATAATCTTATTATTAATTATATTATATTATATATATATATATATATATAATATAATATATATATATATATTATATATACAGTGGTACCTTGGCTTACGAGTTCAATTCGTTCATTGAATCGAGCTCGTAACTCAATTTGCTCGTATATCAATTCAATTTTCCCCATTGAAATTAATTAAAATACCATTAATCCGTTCCAGCCCCCTAAAGACCACCCCAATTTCTTTACTGTACCTATATGACTGGACTGCACTCACCCTCCGCCATTTGCATTCACCAGTGTTTACACTCTGTGTATCAGCTGTTGGAAATAGCTGTGGGTGGAACTGCCGCTAAACGTACTGCACTCACCCTCCGCCATTTGCATTCGCCAGTGTTTATACTCTTGTGTATCAGCCGTTGGAAACAGCTGTGGGTGGAACTACCGCTAAACGTACTGCACTCACCCTCTGCCATTTGCATTCGCCTGTGTGAGCACAACACAACAGAGATGCTTCCACGGCGAGGTAACCATGTGAAGTGAACGAGTGAGACGTGGGATGCTGGGCGGATGTTGTGGCGTTCGCTGCGCCAACTAGCGGTGGCGTATCTGAAGCTCGCTCGTAAAAAAAAAAAAAAAAAAAAAATCGCTCGTAACTCGGATTTGGCTCGCAACTCAAAGCAAAAAATCGACCTAGCGACTGCTCGTAACTCGGAAAACTCGTAAGTTGGGGCACTCGTAAGCCAAGGTACCAGTGTATAACCTACTCGGTCGCAGTAACAGAACGATTTCGGCATTCTATATTCTTCTTTTTTCCAAAGCATTGCTTATTGTATTTTGACAAAGCGTTTGTCAGACGCAGCAGTACTGTCTTAGAAAACAGTGTGAACATTGCCCCCAATAAAACATGCTACAATATACATGTAAAAAATATACATATTAACCCTTTCACGCACGAAAAGTTTTATAAGTTTTTCCGTCCACTACGACATCAGTCTGGGGCTCTCTAAGGGGCCCCGCGTAATGGCCTGACTCTGCGGCGAATGTTTTGGTTATGTTATCAATTTCAACCACGATTATTCTTTTTTCCTGGCATTATTATATATCGTTGGTTTTGCAAGAGATTATTCTGCCTTATGAAAGACAAAAATAACAAGAAATGCAAGTAAATAGCGGAGTTTAAAGACTTAGAAAAAACATTGAGTCAAGAGAAATAAGAAATACTTACGTTCACCACTTCGTAGCTCGATACTTCCTGAGTCCAACCTTTTATGGTTTATATGCCAATAAAAGCGGATTTTTATGAGGATTCCAACGCTACCATTAGAAGTTTTATATGGCCAGTAGTTTTTTGAGAAAATGGAGGAAAACTGAAACACATGTTGGAAGACGGATTAGGCTACAAGTATGGCTTACCCGGCTCGGGACACGTTTAAAGGGACGGGCAGTCCGCGCTGACAGGCTGCCTGCTGAGAGTGAGCTGTGACACAGGCCCTTATCACTTCAAATCCACTCACACGAGAGGTTGACAATTAGTTTATTTTATAGGCCTAGCTTGGATCTTTTACGCAGTAAATTTTGACGAGATTCTGATAAATACTTTATTTTTGGCGAATTTTTAAATGTTTTTTGACGCAGTTCGCGTCAAAAGCTCAGATGTAGACGGGCCCGTTTTGACGCGATCGCGTCACCGTGCGTGAAAGGCTTAAGCTTTGATACTCGAGGCGAGTAATTTGCATTAAATTGCTATTATAGAACGTTCTATCATAATGCATGTCATCCATACAATTAGTAGAACAGCAGAAGAACTATATTTTTTGGTATTCAGATGCGGTGCATCAATATTTATCGCGAAATTGATTTATGAAAATACGAGTCGCGGAGCCAAAACACAGTAGACCAACCTTTGAGTTAAAACTGCCAGCGACCACTGGCATTTCTCGAGTTTCAGTTCTCTGGAATTGAGAGGGTGGTTGGTGGATAGTTTCCACACTTTGGAAATTGGAAAATATAGGAGGATTCAAAGGTATGATCAAAACCTGGATGAAAAGTTATCTGAGAGGAAGAGAAATGAGAACAATAGTAAAGAATGACAAATCTGAATGGAGAAAGGTATTTAGTGGGGTACCACAAGGATCAGTGTCGACACCAATAATGTTCATGATTTATGTCAATGACATACATGACTGATGAAATATAAAGTTATATAAATTTGTTTGTGGATGATGCAAAACTATTAAGAGAAATAAGAAGCTTTAAAGATTGTGAAACACTACAAAATGACCTGAACAAGATCTACCCATGGAGCAGAAGATCGGAAATGGAATTTAATGTAAATAAGTGTCATGTGATGGAAATTGTAAAAAGCGAAAAGAGATATAAATGGCCATATAAAATGGGGAATGAAGTACAATTACAAAGGTTCATGAAGAAAATGACCTGGGAGTGATAATGCAGAATAACCTACAACCAGAAAAACATATAAATAAAATATTTAGAGATGCATACAGGATATTGAAGAAAATTAGAGTGGCATTTCATTACATAGACAAAAATATGATGAAAAAGAAAATTACTACAATGATCTGACAAAAAATGGAATATGCTGCCATTATATGGTCCCCTTATAAAAAGCAGCATGTGAATAAGTTGGAGGGGATACAGAGAATGGGAACAAAGATGGTACCAGAGCTAGAAGAACTTTCTTATGAGGAAAGGTTGAAAGAGATGAAGTTACCAACACTTTAGCAGAGAAGAGAAAGAGGAGAATTTATTGCAATTTTTAAACTGATAACTAATATGGAAGAAACAAACATAGAGAGACTACTGACTCGGAAGCAAAGAGAAGGTCGATACACAAGAGGACATACAAAAATATTAGGAAAAGAGAGATGCCTGAACAACATAAAGAAGTACAGCTTCTTTATGTTATATACATTTAATCATAATCATACATTTAAAATCTTCATAACTGTGTATACATTTAATCAGCTTTTATCCCTGTTTCTGCATGCAGGGATTAAATACCAGTAATGGCCTAATCAGTTAGGCAAGATAAGGTAACCAAAGTGCAGATTAGGTCAGTGAACTAGTCGGGTTGGTTTGATGGGGCACAGCATCCCCAGTTAAGCCAGGTAACATAACAAATGTCCATGTATTGTAAGGACTGCAGTTTTACAATGTTTTTGGAAAAGCGAAAAATCTGGTGTCGAATAATGAAATACCCTTTATTCATCCTTTTCATCTATTACTGGTAGAACTCGCTGAAAATGTCCATGTCGACGCGAGTTCTGATTGGCGATAGTTCCATAACCCATACATTTAATCAACTATCACCCATGTTTCTGCATTCAGGGATTAAATACCAGCAATAGCTTGATCAATTAGGTTAGGTTATTTAACCAATGTCCAGGTTAGGTTAGTGCAGGGTTGTTGATTTTTTTTTTTTTTTTTTTAAAGAATAAGAATATCCGATTTATTTGATTTAAATCAGATTTATTTGATTTAAATCGATTTTTAAAATTTTATTAGATTGATATTCTACATGAAATCTAACAAACTACGGGATATTATTTAGCATATTTATAACTAAAAAGAGAAAGAATAAATGAATAAAAAATGCATATAACATGAAATACAGATGAATTTACATATTTTCTATTTCTGTGATGGACGTTTTGTGACTTGCCGTGGCAAGAATGTTTCCCCGTCACTGGCTACCCCGCCACCTCAACACCTTTAAATAACCCTTATTTAAGGTGATACGCGGTACTATACTGACCTAAATAATGACGAGTGTATATAAACAGCTCACCATAATCACTACGATGGATAATAACTAGTAATAAGACTTAAAACCCTGCCCACCCTGCTGGCGAGTGGCCTGCCCCGCCTGGCGCCCTGCCTACCTCTCAGGACAACACGCTGTCATCCGCCTCACCTGTGCCTTCCTGAAGAAGACAGGTCAGCTACGATGTGCTAGCTGATGTGCTAGCATCATAGGATATCACCAGGGATCATAGGGCTCCTCAAGGGGTCCTCACAGCCCTACAGACAACACCAAGAAGGAGGAGGAAGTCTCCGCCATCATGATACTGCTGCCGGCTGCCGCTGCCAGACCTAGGACTGACAGTACTGTACACTACTCCTGTACAGTACTGTAGGGTGTATTTTTACTGTAGATTTATTTTTTTACATGATTTATCTTATGTTTATTGATATTTGCATGACATAGAAATTTTCTATATTCACCTAGATTTTTAAAAAAATTAATTATTATTTTTTTTTTCCCTGCATTATTCGGATCCTTGCATTACTCGGACCACTCCTTGGCCCAATTAGTCCGAATACGAGAGGGTTTACTGTAGCTGGAAGCGTATCATTGGCCGTCTAACCTCATAAAAAAAATGGGAAAACTGACGTTAAACAGAAAGAAGATATAACATAACAAAGAAGAAAGTTAATTAGGAATCTCAAAATGGGCATTGAATATATAAGTAATTGTCTTTCCAGTTCCCAGTTTTGCTGTCCATGAAAAGGTATTTATTTTGTTTTAAAAAAAAGTACAATATGTTTATAAAAAAACTAAAAGTTAATGTGGTCAGGAGGAAGTTATTTTTTTTTTTTTTATTTATTCTTTTTATTTTTTATTCTTTATTTTGAGAAGAGGAAAGTTATTAATTTTGCAGATCAGAATTGCAGAATTCACACCTAGACTTGATTTGACGCAACTTAATTTCGCAAAAATTCAGAGTTATGCAAAAAAAAAATTTAATTCAATTAATGCACAAAAAATCTTGTGACATTGCACACAAAATTGTTCTTGAATTTAAATAGTCCGTAGGAGCATAGGATTCTTTCCATCCACTCCAATCACTTTCAAACAACTGCTGACTGCTGACCCTATCTGGCCGTTGTCAGGCTAAATGTAATATGGGGAATGCATTTGGATATATCTCTCAAAGTAGATTTTTTTTTTTTTTTACATCACAAAGAACCCTACTACCTTTACAGTCCCTATAAAGAAGACAGTAAGAAAATAAAATAAAAAAGAGGGATGAGCCAATTTAGTTCGGTGTAGTGTAGTTTTAAAAGAGTAAGTTTTCACGTTTAGGATAATTGAATTGCATATAATTTTTCTACAATTTTTAGTAGAGTGCTTGGCAACCTCCAGATCAAGAAGAAGTGTCAAAGATAAGCATGGACGACTTGCAGCCCTACAGCGACTCAAGGGTCTGAAGGGAACAAAAAATAAATATGAGGTAAGATCTATACCAAATTTATTCATAAGTGTTAGTATTTATAAGTATGTGTAACTGTTTATAAATATTGAGATGGGAATAACTTTACTTCTTGATAAACAGATGGGATTTAGGAGTGTTAAGGCCCCATCCACAGTGTGATTTGGTGGTGAGACCATCGGACAGACTTGGTAAGATCTGACCAGATTGAATCGTGTATGGGTTGATTGTGGTCTGTTCGTCCAACTGACAGTTGGTCGCATGGCACCCAAGCAGTGTTTGGTTTTCAAATCTGCCAACTCAGCCAGTTCAGAGACTAGATCCCACTGTGTGTGTGCTGATCGTGAGGCCAACTGTCAGTTACGCCACTGACAGCGTCGCGAGAGGATCAACAAGATGAATTGCTCTTTGCAGACAAACACTTTTGGACATAATTCATACAATTATATAGAAACAATGAGTGGTTGTTGAAAATTTGAAGTAGGAGTACAGTGGTACCTTGACTTACGAGTGCCCCAACTTACGAGTTTTCCGAGTTACGAGCAGTAGCTTTTTGCTTTGAATTGCGAGCCAATATCCGAGTTACGAGCGATTTTTTTTTCTTTTTCTTTTTTTTACGAGCGAGCTTCAGATACGCCGCCGCTAGTTGGCGCAGCGAATGCCACAACATCCGCCCCGCGTCCAGCGTCTCACTCGTTCACTTCACGTGGTTACCTCACTGTGGAAGCATTTCTGTTGTGTTGTGCTATGCAAATGGCGGAGGGTGAGTGCAGTACGTTTAGCGGCAGCTCCACCCACAGCTGTTTCCAACAGCTGATACACAGAGTGTAAACAGTTCCCTGGCGAATGCAAATGGCGGAGGGTGAGTGCAATACGTTTACCGGCAGTTCCACCCACAGCTGTTTCCAACAGCTGATGCTGTTTCCAACAGCTGATACACAGAGTGTAAACAGTGGCGAATGCAAATGGCGGAGGGTGAGTGCAGTCCAGTCATATAGGTACAGTAAAAGCCTTATAACTCGGCACGATAGGGGCTCTGGCCCTTGCCGAGTTATTCAATGTGCCGAGTTATGCAAAGTCCTCCTCTGATATGGGTAAAAAAAAAAAAAAAATGTAAATACAGTAGTGTAAAAGCATAAAAACTACACTTACCAATGCGCGGGTAGCAGCAGACATGTAATCCAAGGAGAGGGGAGCCTTGTTGTAACATGTAGAAGATGTTAGGGGGACTCAGTCGCATTTTAACACTGGTATCACTTTAATCACTTTATAATCACAATTCGGTACTGTATTGTATACAGTACTGTACCTGTACAACTTAATTTTACATCACGTGAGCACTTAATTACTGCAACACTATACTTGTATCTTAAACTGTGAAGTGGCTGATTACAATGGAGGACGTGAGAGGAGGGAAGACACAGGGGGCGAACGTCCAGAAGAACACCCACATGCCCTGCCCATCAACTCTACCTTCGATTGCGAGTGCATGCGAGGACACAGGGGGGCGGCATGAGCCTCTAATCACAGGCGTCACTATAACAATCCTGCCTGCGCCACCACAGGCGAGGGCCAACCTTCACAGCCCTCAAGTGTGCCTCCAGGGCCTGCCATCCCACCCCTGGAGCTCACGGCCTACACGCGCTATAGGCATAGGTGTAAAAAAAAAAATAATAATAATAATAAAAATAAAATAAATATATAATTAACAAAAAAAAAAAAAAAACTTTGTCTTTGCCATGCCGAGGTATATCAAATTCCGAGTTATACAGTGCCGAATTAGAAGGGTTTTACTGTACAGTCAAAAAATTGGCGTGGTTTTGTGGGGCTGGAACGGATTAATGGTATTTCAATTAATTTCAATGGGGAAAATAGATTTGATATACGAGCAAATTGAGTTATGAGGTCGATCAATGAGTTATGAGGTCGATCAGGGAACGAATTAAACTCGTAAGTCAAGGTACCACTGTATATAGAAAGAAAAAAAATGCAGCTTATGAAGTATTGGTAGAATAACTCAAGGAGCGAGACAGTGAGGCTAATGTTCCAACAGTTAAGAAAATAATAAATAACATGAGAAGTGTGTTGCGGAAAGAAATGAAGAAAATAACTGCCATTATGGTATCTGGTGCGAGTGCAGATGATGTTTACGCTCCTCAATTGTGGTATCAGCTCCCATTAAAAGTAATTCCTCGATGCAGAGAGCCATCATGAGAACCGCCCTCCATCGTTACTATCACTAACTGAACTGGTCATGAGATGCGGTCGGATCATGTGTGGATGATAGGATTTCCATCGGATCAGATCTGTCCGAGCAGGTCTCAAGGCCAATCGCATCGTGGATGGGGGCCCTTTTAGGTTTTTAAATCCGCCAATTCAGCCGGTTCAGACTGTATCGCACCGTATATGTGCTGATCATGATTCTAAAAGCCAACAGTCAGTTTCACCACTGACAGTGTCGCAGGAGGATCACCAAAATGAATTGCTCCTTTGCAGACAAGCACTTTTGGACAGAATTCATCTAGTTATATAGAGAACAATGAGTGCTTGTGGAAAATTTTAAGTAAAGAGTATATATGGATCAAAATAAGAAAAATGCAGCTTATGAAGTATTGGTAGAATAACTCGAGGATCAAGACACTCAGGCTAATGTTGAAACAGTTAAGAAAATAATAAATAATATGAGAAGAAAATTTCTGGAAAGAAATTTACAAAGAAACTGCAACTATGAAATCTGGTGCGAGTGCAGATGATGTTTACACTTCTAAGTTGTGGTATCAGCTCCCATCAAAAGTAATTCCTCATTGGAGGGAGCTATTATGAGAACCGCCCTCCACTGTTTCTATCACCAAATGAACTAGTCTTAAGGTGCGGTTGGATTGTGTGTGGGTGGTGGGATTTCCATCGGAGCAGGTTTGTCCGATTAGGTCTCAAGCCAATTGCACTGTGGATGAGAGCCTTTACTTCACCCACTTTTGACAAAGTGGCTAATACCGTTGGGCAGGAATGGCATTCTGTCCGGCTTTCAGAAAATTCCTGCTGGATCAGGAAATTGGAGAAGTGTTTAGATTAGGTAAATTCAAAGAAGTGAGAGCTATGAAGATCAAATTCCAGTCACAATCAGCAGCAGATTTTAGCAAGGTCATGGAAACTTGCAATGAATGAAGGATTAAATAACATGGGTTAAGAAGGATTAAAAAATTTCATATTTATTTTTTATATATTTTACATCACAAATGACTGGCTAAGGGAAAAAAAATTGAAGCAAAAAAAAACCCTATTAGCTACCATTGTATGGTTCTCATATAAAAAGAAGCATGTGAAAAAGTTGGAGAGGATACAGAGAATGGCAACAAAGATGGATCTTACTTATGAGGAAAGGTTGAACAAGATAATTACCAACATTTGAGCAAAGAAGAGAAAGATGAGACTTAGAACAATTTTTAAACTGATAACTAGGATGGAAGAAACAGACAATGAGAGACTACTGACTCGGAAGCAAAGAGAAGGTCGATACACAAGAGGACATACCAAAACATTATTAAAAGGGAGATGCCTGAACAATATAAAGAATTGCAAGTTCCCTCTTAGAAATGTAGACATTTGGATTGGACTAAATGAGGAGGTGATACAGTAAACCCTCTCTAATTCGAACCCGTATGATTCAAACTTCGGATAATTCGACCTGTTTCAGGCCAAGTTCAAATCTTTCAACAACTTTTCAACTTTCCATAATCAGAAATGAATATTGAATTGTCAGAATTTTCTGCAGCATCTTCCACCTCCTCTGTGCCATCCACTTCGTCAGTCAGCCTCCACATCGCCTCCAACACATTAAATACCTCAAGCACTGAAGATCTTACCTTACAAATCCCCAGAGTGACACCTGCCAGGGGGCATTCAGAAGCGGTCACCCTCACTACTGAAAGATACTGAACGCTTCACAATTTACATTGCTACCAAGATAGCAGCTGCCGACATTTATCTCTGTGGCTATTCTTATTGTTCAAGAATAACTTGCTGATGATCCTATATTTCATGCAGCAGAAGTTTAGCAGCAGGAAATGAAATATTCAGAAGGCAAGAAGAGGAGAGCGAAGAGGAGAGGCATTCTTTGCCCTTTGTTTACACACCCTTATTGTGGCGCAAGCTGGCAACATAGTAGCGATCCACCTCCCAGATCTGTAGTGCGGGGGTAGCTTGTACTAGGCATACTGTATGCTGACGTCACCGTGCACCCGTGTGTGTTGCTTTACTGAACGCAGCCCAGACTTGCCTGAAGATGCTATCAGTGATTTCAAGACTTCAATATTAGCCATGTTTTAGTGAGTACAGGTTGAAGTTCCCAAACTCGGCATCCCAAGACTCGGCAACACCCAAAACTCGGCTATGGTTCCGGATTTTCCAAAACACGGCAAAACACACAAAACCCGGCGCGTAGTTGCCGGGTCGGCCGCTGGGTGCCACCACACTAGACCGCTTGGTTTCTCCCGCCGATTTGTTTGTTGTTATTGTTCAGTGGTGTTGTGACTATAGAGTTGTGTACACTGTTATTTTGTGTACTTCTACAGGTCTGTTATTGGTATTATGGCTCCCAAACGTCCAGGAACACCTACTGGTGGAAGTGAAAAGAAAAGGAAGAACAATGTGTTAACTATTTCTGAGAAAATTGACCTTTTGAAGAAGTTGGATGGCGGAACCTCTAAACCTCTAAAAGTCGGAAAATTCCATTACTCGGCTCGGCGCTGATCCTGAGGTTGCTGAGTTTGGGAACTTCAACCTGTACAAGTACTACAATCTGTGGTGTTTTGGCATGTTTGAGTGAGTTCTCATTGTGTCCCCCACACAAATGGGCTAGAGGTAACCATCGTATAATTCGAACTTTCGGCTAATTCGACCCAGGTCTCCCCCCAATTAGATCAAATTAGAGAGGGTTTACTGTATCGGCAAAGAATGCGCACCAATTGAAAGAAAGACGGGATAAATGTAGATACGGAGACAGGACGACACGAGTGTACCTTAGGCCATGCAAAACACAACTAGGTAAATACAAACTGCCACGATGGTCCAGCAGATAGAACGTTGGCGCGCCATTCTATGGTTAGGCGGTTCGAATCTCCTCGTCCTCCTTTGAGATTTTTCGCTGAAAATTTTGGGTGGTTACTGTCCCCCTTGAACAAGGGGATGGGTGTGTGTGGTGTGTGAGGTCCCAGCATTACCCTAAGATCGGTCATTATTAACCCAAGCTTGCTCCGGGAGGGTGAAACTGGCGATGGTGAGTCCGTCGCGTGTATACATGGGTAAATGTGAGGAACTACACCTGCCTCGCTCCCTCCTGCCTGAGGAGGGGAGTGACACTTTCACCAGCCGGCCGATGGTTCATAGTCCGGGAGCCGAAGGGTCCATCCTTGCACTAGCCGATGGTTCATGGTCCGGGAGCCAAGGGGTCCATCCTTGCACTGGCCGATGGTTCATGGTCCGGGAGCCGAGGGGTCCATCCTTGCACTGGCCGATGGTTCATAGTCCGGGAGCCGAGGGGTCCATCCTTGCACTGGCCGATGGTTCATGGTCCGGGAGCCAAGGGGTCCATCCTTGCACTGGCCGATGGTTCATAGTCCGGGAGCCGAGGGGTCCATCCTTGCACTGGCCGATGGTTCATGGTCCGGGAGCCAAGGGGTCCATCCTTGCACTGGCCGATTTGGGTTCATAGTCCGGGAGCCGAGGGTCCATCCTTGCACTGGCCGATGGTTCATGGGCCGGAGCCAAAAGGGGGCCATCCTTTGCACTGGCCATGGTTTCTAGTCCGGGAGCCGAGGGGTCCATCCTTGCACTGGCCGATGGTTCATGGTCCGGAGCCAAGGGGTCCATCCTTGCACTGGCCGATGGTTCATGGTCCGGGAGCCGAGGGGTCCATCCTTGCACTGGCCGATGGTTCATGGTCCGGGAGCCGAGGGGTCCATCCTTGCACTGGCCGATGGTTCATGGTCCGGGAGCCGAGGGGTCCATCCTTGCACTGGCCGATGGTTCATGGTCCGGGAGCCGAGGGGTCCATCCTTGCACTGGCCGATGGTTCATGGTCCGGGAGCCGAGGGGTCCATCCTTGCACTGGCCGATGGTTCATGGTCCGGGAGCCGAGGGGTCCATCCTTGCACTGAGAGTTAAAAGAGTTTTTCTCTGCATACCATGCTAGAGGGGGTCATGGGCCATCATTTCCAGGGGGATGACTGGTGATCACCTTTGGGCAATTCTCGGTATTAACCCTTTCAGTAGCATAATCACTAAATAGGGAAATCCAAAAAACAGTGTTAAGGACAAAGAAATGCCTATAATTCGGCAGTTTTGGGAGATACTGAATTATATAACACATTAATATGTAGTTGTTGATATTCTCTTTAGGATTATCAATCAATCATTGGGGGCATACGCCGGGGGGCGCGTCGCCTCGCCCACCCTACGACGGCACTCCCGGGGGTCACCACGCGCGAGCTCCCATGCAGGCTCCTTTCCCATACCAAGCAGCTCTCGACAAGAAACATCGACTTGCCTCAGCCACGAGCCTTGTGGGCGCCCTCTTGGCCTCCTCCACGCCGGATTGTGTCTTACAGATACAACCCGATGGGAAGGATCGGTTTCAGGGTAGCGTGCCACATGCCCATATAGCCGAAGTTGGCGCTGACGGACTATGCAGGTAATAGGCCTCGATTCAGTCTCACGGTGCAATCGCTGATTTGACACGTAATCATCCCAGCGATACCCCATGATTCTGCGAAAACACTTATTACCAAAGGCATTGATTCGTCTCTTCAAGTCACTATTTAGTGTCCATGTCTCACAACCATAGAGTAAGACAGGGATCACATGCGACTTGAAGATCCGGATCTTTGTCCTCCTGCACAGGTACCGACAACGCCAAATACTCCCGCTGAGCGAGTCCATAACACCGTGGGCTATGCCAATCCGCCGTAAGACTTCATGACGTGACCCGCCGTCATTATGGACTGCGCTACCAAGGCTAGGATAGGAACGTTTAGGATTATGACTAGTTTATATTATATTTATTTCATAATTAGGGGTCAAAAATGTAAAACAGGTCATAGACCGACTTCCAAAGAATTAAGTGTAACATATATACAATAAACCCTCTCGTATTCGGACTAATTGGGCCAAGAAGTGGTCTGAGTAATGCAAGGATCCGAGTAATGTAGGGATAAAATAATGATTTAAAAAAGATAAAAAATAAAAAATGCTAGGTGAATATAGAAAATTTATAAGTCATGCAAATATCAATAAACATAAGATAAATCATGTAAATAAATAAATCTACAGTAAAAATACACACTACAGTACTGTACAGGAGTAGTGTACAGTACTGTCAGTCCTAGGTCTGGCAGCGACAGCCGGCAGCAGTATCATGATGGCGGAGACTTCCTCCTCCTTCTTGGTGTTGTCTGTAGGGCTGTGAGGACCCCTTGAGGAGCCCTATGATCCCTGGTGATATCCTATGATGCTATCACAGGCTTGGTAGCTGACCTGTCTTCTTCAGGAAGGCACAGGTGAGGCGGATGACAGCGTGTTGTCCTGAGAGGTAGGCAGGGCGCCAGGCGAGGCAGGTCGCTCGCCAGCAGGGTGGGCAGAGTTTTACGTCATTAATAGTTATTATACATCGTAGTGATTATGGTGAGCTGTTATATATCAATCAATCAATCATTGGGGGCATACGCCGGGGGGCGCGTCGCCTCGCCCACCCTACGACGGCACTCCCGGGGGTCACCACGCGCGAGCTCCCATGCAGGCTCCTTTCCCATACCAAGCAGCTCTCGACAAGAAACATCGACTTGCCTCAGCCACGAGCCTTGTGGGCGCCCTCTTGGCCTCCTCCACGCCGGATTGTGTCTTACAGATACAACCCGATGGGAAGGATCGGTTTCAGGGTAGCGTGCCACATGCCCATATAGCCGAAGTTGGCGCTGACGGACTATGCAGGTAATAGGCCTCGATTCAGTCTCACGGTGCAATCGCTGATTTGACACGTAATCATCCCAGCGATACCTCATGATTCTGCGAAGACACTTATTACCAAAGGCATTGATTCGTCTCTTCAAGTCACTATTTAGTGTCCATGTCTCACAACCATAGAGTAAGACAGGGATCACAAGCGACTTGAAGATCCGGATCTTTGTCCTTCTGCACAGGTACCGACAATGCCAAATACTCCCGCTGAGCGAGTCCATAACACCGTGGGCTATGCCAATCCGCCGTAAGACTTCTTGACGTGACCCGCCGTCATTATGGACTGCGCTACCAAGGTATGTAAAACTTTCCAAGATCTCAATGTCCTCGCCACACGCATGAACAGACTGTACTGCTTCATCTAGTAAGTCTCTAAACACCTGGACCTTGGTCATGAGCCAGGAGACCTCAAGTCCCAAAGGCTTTGCCTCCTCGTGCAGCGCCTCGAGAGCCATCACCAGGACCTCCAGCGACTCAGCAAAGATTACTGCATCATCGGCAAAAACAAGATCAGTGATCTTGGTGTTGCCAACGGATGCTCCACAATCACTTTGATCTACAACCTTGTCCAATACCCAGTCCATACAAGCGTTGAAAAGTGATGGGGCAAGGACGCACCCTTGCCTCACTCCTGTATTCACAGGAAAGAAGCCGGATACACCTGCTCCACACTTCACAGCACTCTCAGTCCCAGAATACAGACCAGTTATCAAACCAATAGTCCTTGCAGGAATCCCTCGAAGTCGCAGAAGGTCCCAAAGTGACTCACGATGCACTGAGTCAAATGCCTTCTTGAGATCAACATAGGCTGCGAGCATCCCCTGTCGAAACTCACGTCGGCGTTCCACCAGGACACGAAGCGCTAGGATACACGCGTCATACATGTTATATACACGCGTCATTATTTAGGTCAGTGTAGTACCGCGTGTCACCTCAAATAAGGGATATTTAAACGTGTTGAGGTGGCGGGTTAGCCAGTGACGGGGAAACATTCTTGCCGCGGCCACCCCGTAACACTAACGGAAAAAGTGTCCGTGTGACACGACCTTTAAAGGCCGTGTCAAACGTCTTGTTGACTTGTGATTGGTCGAGAAGTTTTAGAAACAGTTTGTCATTGGCTGGTGACTAATGACAAGTTTGATGACGTCATTACTCGTCCAAGGCAGTCAGGGCTTCCTACCTGTTAACTACCCAACGAGGGAGGCTTGCTGGATACGGTAGTAAGAGCAGGTAGTATCTAGGCGGTGAGAGAGCGGGTGGTAGCTGGAGATACAACATCCGTTGCTGGATATGGGCCCAAGGCTCAATGGCCTAAGATCACTCGCCAATAAAACATTTGGACAAAACAAAGAAACCACAATTACAGTATACAAAGTATATGCTCAGTGATGGATCATAAATGTTCTGCCTGGCTGCCGGGGCCTCTAACCTCACTGACTCACATCATGACACCCTACCTACCCCTAAGGTAAAAGTAAAAAAAAAAAAAAAAAAAAAAAAGAGAAGAGGAGGAGGTCCGAATAATGTCGAAGTCCGAATAATGAGTGTCCGAATACGAGAGGGTTTACTGTATAATAATATATACAGGGAGGTCCCGAAGATACCAGCAGTTAGGTTCCACCTGGCATACTCGTAAAGCGAAATCTCGTATAACGAAACACATAACTAATGGTAAAATATAGGTTTAGTTCCAGGACCCCATCAATTGAAGAAAAAAACAAAAAACATTCAAGCTAAAATAAACTATAGCAAACACAACAAACACACAGCGTCTATATTACCCACACTGTACTACCTATTCTGTAGAAAAAGCATTCTGAAAGAGAAAATAGCACACAAAATAACATAACTGCACATTAATTAAACATAAAACATGCATAACAAGCAAAAAAGACGTTGTAATGTAGACGACGCCACGTGATACAAGAGAAGGTAGTGTAGCAGTCCCAAGGTTGGGGCCGCACACCTGCTAATTACCCCTAGAGGTCAGGCTGCGCCATATGCTTAATTACCCTTCAGGTCACGCCTTGCTAGGGGTGACCTGACTGCGGTCCCAATGTTGGGGCCGCACACCTGCTAATTACTCCTAAATGTCAGGCCGCGCCATATGCTTAATTACCCTTCAGGTCACGGTTTGCTAGGAGTGACCTGACTGGGGTCAACCAAATCCCCCTTTGTCCAGCCTGGGAGTGGTAGGGCGCGCATTTAAAACTTGATAATTTTACTCACCACAGGTTGAATGTCGTACCATTGGATTTTCGATCTCATATATTGAAAATAGACCCTAATTTACACATCTCGTATCATCGGATTCTCGTATACCGAATGCTCGTATAACGGGACCTTCCTGTACTCCGTAGTGTAGTGGTTAGCACGCTCGGTTCACACCCGAGAAGTCCCGGGTTCGATCCCCGGGCGGAGCGGAAACATATGGGCTGTTTCCTTAAAACCCGAGCCCCTGTCCACCCAGCAGTGAATGGGTACCCGGGGGTTAGCCGGGGTTTGTGACCTGCTCTCCGGGGGGGGTGGCTTCGGCCAAACAGCTCAAAGGGATGATGTTTAAAAAAAAAAAAAGTTTTATGGAGACGGGGCCCACAAGCATTGCTCGGGCCCCCTGTAAAAATAAACTAGAAAAAACTAGATGAATACACACAACACACACCACACACACACACACCACACAAAACCACACCACACACACAAAAACACAACACACACAGTATTCACTCTATAAACTAAATACATTTTTCTTTTCAACAGTTTCCAAGTATACTTTTTTTTTTCAATTTTTACACAGTGACATTAAGACAATTTTTTGGGCGGAAAAACGATGAAACAGAAGACCAAAACAAGAACACAACAAAACCACAACAACAACAAAAACCACCACAAACAACCCCAACAACAACAAAAACCACAACAAAAAACCAAAAAAACCCACAACCCAAAACACAAACCCAAAAAAACAAACAACAAACCAACAACAAACAACAACAAAACAACCACCACAAACAACAAAACACAACCACAACAAAAAACAAAAAACAACAACAAAAACAAAACCACAACAACAAACAACAAAAACCACAAAAAAACCCCAAAAAAACCACAACAAAAAACCAAACCCCAAAAACAACCACAAAACAACAAAAACAACAAACAACCACAACCCCAAACAAAAAAACAACAACCAAAACACAACAACAAAAACCACAAACAACCAAAAACAAAACCAAACCCCAAACCCCAAAACACAAACCCCAAAACCACAAAAACAACAACAACCCCAACCCCAAAAAAAACCAAACCAAAACCACCCCAACCCCCAAAAAAAAACACAAAAACAACAACAACCACAAACCAAAAAAACCCCCCCCCCCAAAAAAAAAAAAAAAAAACCCAAAAAAAACCAACAAAAACCAAACCCCCCAAAAACAACAAAAAAAAAAAAAAAAAAAAAAAAAAAAAAAAAAAAAAAAAAAAAAAAAAAAAACCCCCCCCCCCCCCCCCCCCCCCCCCCCCCCCCAAAAAAACCACAAAAAAACCCAAAAAACCCCCCAAAACCCCAAAAACCACAACAACAAACCCAAAAAAACAACAACAACCACAACAACAACCAACAACAACAAACAACAACACAACAACAACCACAACAACAACCACAACAACAACAACAACAACACAACCAACAACAACAACAACACCACAACAGCAACAACCACAACAACCAACAACCACAACAACACACAACAGCAACACAACAACAACAACACACACAACAAACAACACAAACAACAACAACAACAACACACAACAACCACAACAACAACAACAACAACAACAACCACAACACAACACACAAAAAACAACCACAAACACAACACCAACCAACACCACAACAAACAACAACAACACACCACAACAAACAACACAACAACAACCAACAACAAACAACAACACCACAACACACAACAACAACAACACACACAACACACACAACCACAACAACAAACCAACAACCACAACAACAACAACAACCACCAACAACAACCACAACAACAACCACAACAACAACCACAACAACAACCACCACAACAACCACAACACCACAACACAACAACAACCACAACAACAACCACAACAACAACCACAACAACAACCACAACACAACAACAACCACAACAACAACAACCACAACAACAACAAACACAACCACAACAACAACCACAACCAACAACCACAACAACAACCACAACAACAAAAAACCACAACAACAAAAACGTATAACAACAAACCATAACTATAAAAAAAACTCAGCTTTCCTTATATATTTCCTTATACATTTCCTTATACATGTTCTTATACTTTCCTTATAGTTCTTACGTTATTTCACCATACAAGTAATAATACCACGCTACATATATATAGTAAAAAAAAATCAACTTTCCTTATAATTCTTACGTTATTTTACCATATAAGTAACAATAGTACATTATATAGTTGTAAATTAACAGTCAATAAGTAAAGTGTATTTAAATTAACAGTCAATAAGTAAGAGTGTATTTAAATTAACAGTCAATAAGTAAGAGTGTATTTAAATTAACAGTCAATAAGTAAGAGTGTATTTAAATTAACAGTCAATAAGTAAGAGTGTATTTAAATTAACAGTCAATAAGTAAGAGTGTATTTAAAGTAACAGTCAATAAGTAAGAGTGTATTTAAAGTAACAGTCAATAAGTAGGAGTGTATTTAAATTATCAGTCAATAAGTAGGAGTGTATTTGAATTATATTTATATAATTATCAGTCAATAAGTAAGAGTGTATTTAAATTATCAGTCAATAAGTAGGAGTGTATTTAAATTATCAGTCAATAAGTAGGAGTGTATTTAAATTATCAGTCAATAAGTAGGAGTGTATTTAAATTATCAGTCAATAAGTAGGAGTGTATTTAAATTATCAGTCAATAAGTAGGAGTGTATTTGAATTATATTTATATAATTATCAGTCAATAAGTAAGAGTGTATTTAAATTATCAGTCAATAAGTAGGAGTGTATTTAAAGTAACAGTCAATAAGTAGGAGTGTATTTAAATTATCAGTCAATAAGTAGGAGTGTATTTAAATTATCAGTCAATAAGTAGGAGTGTATTTGAATTATATTTATATAATTATCGGTCAATAAGTAAGAGTGTATTTAAATTATCAGTCAATAAGTAGGAGTGTACAAGGAACTATACTCTGGGGTTTTTTTTACGAGGTGAAAAATCCTGCCCCCTTGCTACTTACTGACTGATATTTGATGCCAGGAGAAGGGAATGCTACGGTTCTTCTTAAGTTCAGCTGTATTTGATCAGAGTTAACCATATTATCAGGTAAACATAGGTGTAATTCTAAGCATGAAATCTTAACCCCTTCACGCCCAAATCTTTCCTTTGCTATAAAAAAATCGTCTGTTTTCGAGCCATAAAATTACGAAAAGTAGCTGAATATACCAAATTAGCTAGTGGACAAGGATACTAAACAGGTCAATATCTATAATATATTGCTTATAGTCACTAAAAATAGTATAATGGCACCCAAATTACAATGGAAATTACGTTCTGTGTCTCAAGGGGTTTAGATAGAACGGAATTTTCACCTCGTAAAAAAAATAGACTATAGTTTGTGATGCGCATGCGTGAGGGTGTTTGAGGGTCCCTGACTGACTCCGCGCTCAGTGTTGATTCAGCAGGCAAGGGGGGAGGTTGTGCCGGTCTCTCTCTCCCCCCAACCCAGGTGTGTAAAGGTGTAATTCAAGGCTATTTTCGGGGTTTTATAAAAGGTGTGTGAGGTTTATGTATTTGACTGCTATTTAGGGGTGAAGGGTTGGTATTAATGTGATTGTTTAAGTGTTTTTATTCACCGTAATGTAAGTTTTGATGATATAATTTAAGTGGTAGTTACGTCTATTCCTTAAGGTAACTAGTGTACACTAGGTTGTTAAGGTGATATTTGACCTTATTTGACCTATGATTAACATGTTATTTAGAATCCATAGTTGAAATCTGGTCATTTTTCAATGTCCTCTTTTCTGTTGTAGATATTGGTGACGTCATCCCGCCGCCATGTTGCCACTCCAGGTCCCCGCTGTGCCACCTCGCCGCCATGTTGCCACTACTGAAGCCACGCCGCCGCCATCTTGCATCTCCAGGAAGGTGATGAGTAAGAATATGATTATTTCTATTAATTATTCTTGTATATCTTTTATAACTGATCAAGTATTTTGTTATGTTGAGTAAGATTGGATTTTTTTTTGCTTCTACTGTAGTTTAACAATACAAGGCAGGTAGTTATAAGCGTCCTCAACTTGTAGATCTGACCATTTGCAGCATTTCTAACCCCTACAACAGCCGTCGGAAATAAAAGAAATAACTCAAGGGGGGCCTGGGGGGCGAAAAACCCTAGTAAGGTTAGGTCACGTAATCAATGCCCGAGCTAGGTTCGTTAACTAGCGGGGGGGGGGGGGGGCTGGAAATAGATAGGTAGGCAGAGAGAGATTGGTAAATAGGGAGATTGTACTAAACTGAGTTGACCTTTATTTTATAAGTAAGGAATGGGGAGAGAGAGAGAGAGAAGAGAGAGAGAGAGAGAGAGAGAGAGAGAGGAGAGAGAGAGAGAGAGAGAGAGAGATGAACAAGGAAATCAATCAATCAATCATTGGGGGCATACGCCGGGGGGCGCGTCGCCTCGCCCACCCTAGACGCCACTCCCGGGGGTCACCACGCGCGAGTTCCCATGCAGGCTCCTTCCCATCCCAAGCAGCTCCGACAAGAAACATCAACTTGCCCCAGCCACGAGCCTTGTGGGCGCCCATTTGGGCCCTCTCCACGCCGGATTGTCTCTTACAGATACAACCCGATGGGAAGGATCGGTTTCAGGGTAGCGTGCCACATGCCCATATAGCCGAAGTTGGCGCTGACGGACTGTGCAGGTTTAATAGGCCTCGATTAAGTCTCACGGTGCATTCGCTGATTTGACACTAATACCCCAGCGATACCCCATGATTTGCGAAGACACTTATACCAAAGGCATTGATTGTCTCTTCAAGTCACTATTAGTGTCCAGTCTCACAACCATAGAGTAAGACAGGGATCACAAAGCGACTTGAAGATCCGGATCTTTGTCCTCCTGCACAGGTACCGACAACGCCAAATACTCCCGCTGAGCGAGTCCATAACACCGTGGGCTATGCCAACACCGCAGTAAGGCTTCTTGACGTGACCCGCCGTCTTTATGGACTGCGCTACCAAGGTATGTAAAACTTTCCAAGATCTCAATGTCCTCGCCACACGCATGAAAAAGACTGTACGCTTAATCTAGTAAGTCTCCAACAACCTGGACCTTGGTCTTGAGCCAGGAGACCTCAAGTCCCAAGTGCTTTGCCCCCTCGTGAAAACCCCTCGAGAGCCATCCCCAAAGGAAACCTCCAAAGCGACCCAGCAAAGATTACCTGCATAATCGGCAAAAACAAGATCAGTGATCTTGGTGTTCCCGGGACGGATGCCCCACAATCACTTTGATCTACAACCTTTGTCAATACCAGTCCATACAAGCGTTGAAAAGTGATGGGGCAAGGACGCACCTTGCCTCACTCCTGTATTCACAGGAAAGAAGCTGGATACACCTCCCCCCATTTCACACCCACTCTCAGTCCCAGAATAACAGACCAGTTATCAAACCAATAGTCCTTGCAGGAATCCCTCGAAGTCGCAGAAGACCCCAGAGTGACTCAACGATGCACTGAGTCAAACGCCTTCCTGAGATCAACATAGGCTGCAAGCATCCCCTGTCGAAACTCACGTCGGCGTTCCACCAGGACACGAAGCGCTAGGGATACGGTCCGTTGTTGACTTACCAGGCGTGAACCCAGACTGCTGGGTCTCTGATGCTTCACCAGATGACTGCGAATTCTTTTGTCAGCAATAGATGGGCAAGCACTTCCCTGGTAGCTGAGCAGTGTCATCCCGCGGTAATTGTTGCAGTCCTGACCGGTCCCCTTTCCCTTGCCAGATAGGGACGACCAGCCCCCTTTTCCAGCAGGAGGAATGGTACCTGATTGCCACACGGCAGTCAGGACAGCATGCAACCCGCGGATCTTTGGCCTAAACCCCAAGCTTTGAGGAGTTTCCGCACTGATATTACAAACACCAGCTGCCTTCAACCCTTCAACTTTGCTACAGCCTCTCTGACTTCGTCAAGAGAGGGTTCGCGTTTCGTCAATGGGAGGATCGGCATCACTGCCTGTAACCCAGTGGTGTGAAGCTGCTCAGTTGGAGGGTCCACCGTGAAACAACTGCCCAAAGTACTCACCCCAAAACGAGCCATCTGCCCATCCATGTCCGCCCACGAGGCGCCCATTGCTGTTGGGAATAGCACTCGCCCGAGAAGGAGACTTGGAACGGAGCCTCTTCAGGGCTCGGTAGGGGGGGTCGGAGGTCATTAGCGTTCAAATACCCTGGGACATCCTCAGCGAGACTCCTGACATACCCCCTCTTGTCTCTCCTCAGGAGGGTTCTAGTCCGGCGTGACAGAGCCCTGTGCTGGTCCCGGTTCCCAGCCAGCCTGGCAGCGCGACTCTCCTCGATTTCTCCAGCGTCTCCGTCGAGACAAAAACCACGCCGGGACCTCGGGCGCCCCCAATACACCCCTTGGCAGCCTGAGAGTTTCACGTTTGAAGGTATCCCACATTTTTACGGGAAATCCCGAGAGCACCGAGCACATCAAACCGATTTGAGACTGCCACCGCATACTCATGAGCACATGTCAAGTCCTTCAGTTTCTAAAGATGAAACACAGTATGGTTACCTCTTGAGATTCTTCTGGACTGACATGAAGCTTAAGTGTAGCAACAACAAGTCTGTGGATCTGTTCCCAAAGAACTCAGCACTCCAGTAAACCCTGCGGGTTATGGAGGACCCTCCAACGAGTACTAACGAGGACGTGGTCAAATCTCCTTAGCTACCCTCCGGCATTACTATACCATGTCCAGCGGTGCAGCTTGGCCTCTGATAACCAAGAACCGCAATTCTTAACCTTCTGGACCTTGCAAAGTCAGAAGCAGAGAACTGTGGTATTTCTGGTACCGGAGCCATGGGGACCAACACACAACTCGTAGCCATCTCCACAGTGCCAGTAGTAGCATTGATGTCGCCAAGACAATGAATGTGTCCCGAGGAGGACACTGGTCTAATACAAAAGTCGAGTTGGCTTTAGAACATCCCCTTCTCTTCAGTTTCACGCATTCGGTAGGAGCGTACACAGCAACAAGAGACATGAAACCCAGAGGGGGGTTTCATCCTCACCCGCATTATACGCTCACAACAACTGACGGCTGCAGTTGCTGGAGATGCCTATTAGCTACCCCCCGTACCACGGTGCCCATTGCTCACCCGGACCAGTAGTAGGTGTAACCCCACTGCTAGTCTCGCCTCCCAGGCCTTCCTCGTCTCAGAGAGCCCCAACTATATCCACCCTCAGCCTACTGAGCTCGCCCGAAGGAGAGGTAGTCGATGATCGTCTGAGAGGTCAGAACGTTCCACGAGCCCACACGAAGAACCCTCCGCAGGTTGATCCCAGGAGTGATTCGACGGGCAGGCGCCGCTCTGCACCGCCCCCGGCCACCCCCATTTAAGAAAAAGTTGGGCTAGGGGGCCCTACCACTTGATTAGAGTGCGGGATTCCCGAGGGCTTTTCCCGCACTCGTCATAGGCAGACCCTCCCCTGCGTCGGCATAGGAGGGGGTTTTCATGGTCGGGCCCCCGGCAAAACCGGGTCGGGGGCGCGATTACCGCGCCCCCGGCCCTACCTCTTTCTGTTGTGGCTAGTTTAGTTTTACAGGGAAGGGTTGCAAAACCCCCCCCAAAACCCAATCTATGTCAGGGATTGGCCTTACTGCTCACCGTGGCCAAGGACGCAGAACCCCCTGTAGGGATTAACCCCAGGCTGCCCACTACTGGGACTATTTAACCCATAGCTGGGGAAATGAGAGGGGTGAAAGGGAGGAAAGAGAGAGAGAGAGGAGAGAGAGAGAGAGAGAGAGAGAGAGAGAGAGAGAGAGAGAGAGATCTGAGAGAGAGAGAGAGAGTTGTTAATCACACCATGTAAATTCATTTTAATGGGTTGTTTATTTGGAGGGAGAGGAGTAGTAGTTTAATGTAGTCGGTCATTGTTACAAACCTGACGGGCAGTCAGGGTGGGGTGGGGGGGGGGGTAGGAAAAGGAAGAACAGTTTAATATAATCTTCCATTGTTACAAACCTGACTTGACTGACTGACTGCGAGAGAAAAAAATACAATTCTAACGATAATGTATAGTGGTGGTGGTGGCATAATAGCGGTGGTGGTGGCGGTGGCTGTTTCCGTGCTGTGATTGGTGGAAACGCGTGACGTCACAGATAAAGCGACCAATGACAGGCGTGGAAAGACTTGTTAGTTAATGTGACACTCAACGGTAAATCTCTCTCTCTCTCTCCTTTTCTTCTCTTCTCTCTCTCTCTCTCCTCCCTCTCTCCTCCTCCCGCCGTCCTCTGCTACTCTCTCTCGTCTTCGCCCTCCTCTCTCTCTCCTCCCCTCCCGCTCCCATAAACTTATATTTTCCTCATATTCACTTTCCTCACATATTGCTCATATTCCTCTTTCACTTTCATTTTCTCTCATAAATTTCTTTTTCCCAATTTTCTCATTCTTTTTCTCGTAAATGTATCTTTTCCTAATTTTTTTTGTTCTCCTCTCTCTCTCTCTCTCTCTCTCTCTCTTCTCTCTCTCTCTCTCTCTTTTCCTTCTCTCTCCCTCTCTCTCTCTCTCTCTCTCTCTCTCTCTCTCTCTCTCTTCTCTCTCTCTTCTCTCTCTCCTCTTCTCTCTCTCTCTCTCTCCTCTCTCTTCTCCCCTCTCTCTCTCTCTCTCTCTCTCTCTCTCTCTCTCTCTCTTTTCTCTCTTCTCCTCTCTCTCTCTCTCTCTCATTTACTTTCCTTCCGTCCCTATTATTACTATTTCCGGACCCCAGATCAAAACAAACTCATATTTATTCAAACTTTATTTCCCAAAATTTTTTTTTTATTTCATGCACACACCCCTCATCATTTAAAGTAATGATGTCTTTATATCTTAAGTGGTAGTTAAGATTATAGTATTGTAGTATAGTAGAGTAGTATATAATTTTTGTGCTGTATTGTAGTATTTTATAGATAGTTTAGTATTAAGTATAGTTATTTTAAATGATAGTTAAATATATAGAATACAAAGGGTAATCAAAGTATAGACAAGGGCGTTAAGGTTTAATTGACCTTAAATGAACATGTTATTAAGTTCCCTAGTTGAAATTGGTATTTTTTGTTTTCCTCGTTGTTTTTTCCTGTTGTAGATATTGGTGACGTCATTGCGCCGCCATGTTGCCACTCCAGGTCCTCGAAGTGCCGCCATGTTGCCACTCAAGGTCCTCGAAGTGCCGCCATGTTGCCACTAAGGACGCCCCGCCGCCGCCATCTTGGATTGGCCCGGGAAAATGGAAGAGTAAGAATATGATTATGGTATTTATTATTCTTGTATATCTTATAACTGATAAGTATTTTTGGGAGAGAGAGAGAGAGAAGAGAGATGGGGGAAGGAGAGAGAGAGAGGGGGAGGAGAGAGGAGGGGAGAGGAGAAGGACGGGGGAGAGAGAGAGAGAGAGAGAGAGAGAGAATAGGGAAAAGAACGAAGAATGAGAATCAAATGTATTCTCCCTGTTACAATGGTTATTCTTGTACATCTTATAGACTACAATAATGCCAATATCAAATACACAGTAAAATCTTAAACATACAATAGAACACACAAGTGTGTACACACATTAAAATAGTAAAATCATGGAATAGTAAATAATAAAATAATAAATAGTAAAAATAGTCACACACAAGTATGTTGTTATTTAAAAGTAAGAAAAACATAAAATGATAAAATAGTCATACAAAGGTGTGTCATCATATAAATGTCATAACATCAAGTAAAGTTAATGGTCAAGCATTAAAAGATAGCTTGTAAGCTTCTTTTTAAAAGTGTACATACATTTGGCGTTGTTAATGTGAGTAGGAAGACTGTTCCATAGTTGCTGTGCAGACACCAGCACTGACCTGTCTCCTGTGTAGGTGTGAATGATCTACTTAATGTTTAACAAAGTACCTGTACTGTACTTGTTATGAGTGTTGAGATAATAATGAATAACGTGTCATTACTTTCAGGTGACAGTGACCACCTCATTGTATTGATTTGAGGAAGAGAGAGAAAAAAAAGAAACTGGAAAATAATACATGGAGGAGGGTGAGAGAGAAGAAACAGAGGAGAATAGTACATGGATAAGGCAGAGGAGGAGGAGGGAACGCTTTGAAGGAAGGAAGGAAGGAGAATGAACGCTTTTAAAGGAAGGAAGGAGGAGGAGGAGAGTGAACACTTTAAAGGAAGGAAGAAAGAAGCAGATGGAGAGAGAAAAAAAACAAGAAAATAGTACATGGATAAGGCAGAGGAGGAGGAGAAGGCTTTAAAAGAAGGAAGGAAGGAGGAGGAGGAGGATGGAGTGTGAACGCTTTAAAGGAAGGAAGGAGGAGGAGGAGGAGGAGAGGGAACGCTTTGAAGGAAGGAAGGAAGGAGAGGAGGAGGAGCGCTTTGAAGGAAGGAAGGAAGGAGAGGAGGAGGAGCGCTTTGAAGGAAGGAAGGAGAGGGTTCATGTGTGGGAAGTCAGAGCGGGGTGCGTGAGGTTGAGCCACAGGACTGAGACAAGACCCAGGCCACCAGGGAATTACCGGAACGCAGTCACGAGAAGGAACCACTCAGAGAGAAAGACTGTACGTCCCTCCCTCCCCCCCCCTTCAACTCCTACTAAAGGAAGGACAGAAAGACTGTACCCCCCTCCCTACCCCCCTTCGCTCCCCTCCCCCTTAAATCCCTACTAAAGGAAGGACGGAGAAAGACTGTACCCCCCTCCCTCCCCCCTTTCGCTCCCTCCCCTTAAATCCCTAATAAAGGAAGGGCGGAGAAAGACTGTACCCCCTCCCTCCCCCCCTTCGCTCCCCTCCCCCTTAAATCCCTACTAAAGAAGGACGGAGAAGACTGTACCCCCCTCCCCCTTCCCCCCCTTTTTAACCTTTCCCCTCCCCACCCATACCATGGGGGGAAAGAGAGAGAGAGAGAGGGGAGAGAGAGAGAGAGAGATGAAGGGGAGAGATGAGAGAGAGAGAGAGAGAGAGGAGAGAAAGGGGTTTTGTGAAGGAGGGTGGTGAGAAGAGAAGAAGTGTGTGGTTAGAGAGAGGAGAGAGGCGTGGTGGTGAGAGAGAGAGAGAGAGAGGTGGAGAGAGAGATAGGAGAGAGCCGAGAGGGAGAGAGAGAGAGAGAGAGAGAGATAGAGGAGAGAGAGGAGAGAGTAGAGNGAAACCCGTCCCGCAGCTCCTCCAGGGTCTCGTAGCCAAGCCGAAGTCGGTGTAAGACGACCTCCTGGGCTCGGGACAACTGCTGGGGGGTGTAACGGCTCGTTGTTGTCTCGTGGCTTATTTGTGCCAGGCTGCCTCCTCGATGTCTTGCACCAGCTGGCGATACTGTTGCCTGCGGCCAGAGGGCAGCGCGTTTTGCCAGTACCTTGGCCCAAGGATGCTGGGTAAGACAGTCAAGGCCACCGCTAGATATCTGGTGGCCTCCCGGGCCACCTCATCGGCCGTCTCGTTGCCACGGAGGCCTATGTGGCTGGGCACACAGTTGAACCTTACGCGGCGCCCCTGAGCGGCGAGGCCCTAGATGTGGCCCAGGATGGCGGAGGTGAGCTGCACGTTGTCCATCGGTGTGCGGGGCTGCCGTATGACCTGCAGGGCAGACAGGGGTCGGTTTTGAATCACCACGACCTCCTCCTGTCGGCCCAGGGCGTGCTGTATGGCGCGCTCTATCGCCACCAGCTCCGTCTGCAGCGTGGAGCAATGGTCGGGCGTCCTCCAGGACAGCACTTCACCGCCCGTAACCACCGCAGCACCTACCAGGCCTCTCTCACGGTCAACGGAGTCGTCGGTGTAGTAGACCGCGACCACGACGCTGCTGGGGACATTGGCGTGCGCCACCGCCTGCAGGGCGTGCTGTCTCAGCTCCTCCCGCGTGCACAACGCCTTCCCAGCTGGCAGTGTGGCGATACTCACCTGGGCGGCAGAGGGCTGCCACGATGGCGGAGCGACGTAGTTGACAGCGTGGCGATCAGGTCCGTCCAGCAGCATGTGGGTGTTGCCGGGGAGGAGGTGGATGGCGGCGTCTGCCACCCTCTGCAGCCAGGTGTTGCCTGGCGATAGGTCACGCCTGTGCTGTGGCAAGATCCTGCACAGCCTGTCCCCGCGGGCAAACTCCCTTGCCTGGTAGAGGATCTTGGCCACCCGACAGGCCACGATCTGTTGATCCCTGGTGGCTAGGGGCACCAACCGTGCCTCCGCCTGCATGACGCGGGTGTTGGCCCAGCGCGGTACCCCCAGCAGGGTCCTCAAAGCTCGGATCTGAAGGACCTCTAACTTCCTCTGCTGAGTGAGCGATAGCGCGACAAGCACGGGCGCGCTTTAGTCTACAAGGGCGCGCACAGTGTGCACGTAAAAGAGGCACAGGACTGATGACGTGGCCCCGGCGTGTGTCCTGGCCATGGCCCTCATGACGTTGAGCCTGGTCTCAGCCCTCTCCTTCAGATACGTGACCTGAGTGGTGAAGTTGAAGCCCCGGTCAAGCCACATTCCGAGGTACTGGAAGGCGTGGGTCCAAGCCAGCCTGATACCCTGTATCTGTAGAGGACAGACCGGTGGGGGCAGCGGCCTTGAACACCATGGCCTTGGACTTCTCAGCCGATATCTTGAGACCCAGCTCTCTGTTCTTGCAACTGACCAGGACAAGGGCTTGCTGGGTCCGAGACACCCGGTCACCCCGGCCAGTGACGACCAGGACCAAGTTGTCGGCGTAGCTGAGAAGTGCCGTGCCCTCCCGGAACGGCAGGCTGACCAGCTGCTCCATCAGGAGGTTGAAAAAGGTGGGGCCTAGGACCCCGCCCTGTGGCGTGCCGTTCTCCAGCTCCCTGTAGCTAGACTTGCGCCCCTGGAACCTGACCCTGGCGCGGCGGTGCCAGAGGTAATCCTCAATCCTGACGAGGAGTCTGCCCCACACGCCCCGCCGCACCACCGCGGCCAGGATGGCGTGGTCGTTGGCCAGCTCAAACTCCTTTTCCAGGTCAAGGAAGACGGCGACAGCAGGGCGGCTGTCGATTTGGGCCAGGAGGGCCATGCCGCTGTTGGAGGTGCCCACCCCCGTGATGAAGCCGAAGATATTTCTCTTCTCTCTCTCTCTCTCTCTCTCTCTCTCTCTCTCTCTCTCTCTCTCTCTCTCTCTCTCTCTCTCTCTCTCTCTCTCTCTCTCTACCCGTCAGGGTGGCTCGGTTGGTAGAGGTGTGGGCTCGCGTGCAGCGTCCCTGCATTCGGTCAGTGTTTCGAGCCCACCAGGTTCGTCCTGGCGTGGTGGTGCTTTGTATAGTCAATAACCTTGTCGTTGGTACTTGTAAAGTGTCTAGATAGGATCAAAATATCTTCTCTCTCTCTCTCTCTCTCTCTCTCTCTCTCTCCTCTCTCTCTCTCTCAGCTCTCTCTCTCTCTCTCTCGTCTCTCTCTTCTCTCTCTCTCATCTCTCTCTCTCTCTCTCTCTCTCTCTCTCTCTCTCTCTCTCTCTCTTCTCTCTCTCTCTCTCTCTCTCTTTTTTTTTTTTTCTCTCTCTCTCCTCTCTCTCTCTCTCTCTCTCTCTCTCTCTCTCTCTCTCTCTCTCTCTCTCTCTCTCACTCTCTCTCTCATCTCTCTCTCCTCTCTCTCTCTCTCTCTCTCTCTTCTCTTTTTTGTCTCTCTCTCTCTCTCTCTCTCTCTCCTCTCTCTCTCTCTCTCTCTCTCTCTCATCTCTCTCCTCCTCTCTCTCTCTCTCTCTCTCCTCTCTCTCTCTCTCTCTCTCCTCTTCTTTCCTCTCTCTCTTTTCTTTCTCTAATCTCCCCCTCTCTCTCTCTTTTCTTATATATATATATATATAAAAAGTATACATATTTTTTATCTCTACCTCTCACGCTATTCCTATTTTATCCAACTTTGTATCCATAATGTGACAAAGTGACAACAAAAAAACAACGGTTTAAAATTGAATGGTCAACGTTTTCATCAAAGTTTCTCGAATAAAAAAATAATAATTCAATAATAAGTTGTTAATCGAAGGAACAAATTACCAGAAAATGTTGTCGAAGTAGGTACAATAACTTCCTTTAAAAACAAATTAGACGCGTATTGTAAAGTAAAGGGGTTTGATATTGTACTGCCAATTTATATTATATCTCCCCCCGATCGATTAGTGTTAGTGATAGTTGAAGTTAGCATATTTTTATATACTATAAATTCTTTATACGAAACTTCCATGTTCCTATCTTCTTTAGGGTTATGGTTCCTTTTCCAAAACTCTCCTCTTACATGTAGTTGATAGTTTATAAGTATGTACGTAGTTCAGCAGGATACCCTCGGTATAGACAATGGGTTTCCTCCTGGTATCTGTTATTCCTATGTATTCCTATGTATATCCATTCTTCCTTTATCTTTTCTTTTTTCCTATCTAACCATTCATCAACATGTATTCACCTCCCATTTCTATAACCTGGCTTTAAACGCTCTATCTATTCATCCTGTCACACCCACGCCCCCATATATCAGCGTGTGATGGTTGCTTGTCCAATGTGTTCCTCACCGGCCCCCTTCCCCGTCCCTCAGGTCCTGAATTCTGGGGGCTGATCAACCCTAAATGGAATATGTGTGAAAGAGGTCGAAGCAATCGCCTATTAACCTTGAGCCAGACAAGTTGGTTTTTTGATCCCCCTTGAGACACATTCACATCGACAAGCACAGGGGGAGTACTTGTGTGTGTGTTTTGTGTGTGTTTGTGGTGTGTGTGTGTGTGTTTTGTGTGTTGTGTGTGTGTGTATGTGTGTGTGTGTGTTGGCACGGCGCGTGTGGATTTTGGAGAGAGAGAGAAAGAGAGTGAAGCACACACACAAAGGCACGAAAAGCCAAACTTTTTTATAATCTTAACAATTGGGGGGAGGCGGTGGCCGAGTGGCTAGCGTCGTGGAGTGGTGAGATCGATATCTCGAGAGTTCGAATCCTGCCGGGGGCAACTCTTTCTGCCTTCTTTAATGCGATCGACAAAAGCCGGGAGGTGAGCCCAAGGTCCCCAAATCAAGTCCCAGCAAGGAAGCAACTGTCAAATCCATCGTCGAGTGGCCAAAGAAACCCGCATGTGGCATACTGTTCTTTTTCCCACTGGCGATACAAGTGCGGCGGAGGGAGGACCAGGTGGCAGATGAGCCTTACTGAGGATCCAAATATCACAGAAAACGGAATCTTCACCTATAGATCATAGGTGTCACTATAAATATCAAGCCTGCGCCACCAACAGGCGAAGGCCAACCATCACGACCTTCTAGTATGTGTAGGGGCCAACCACCTGACACTTGAGCACTCAAAAAAAAAATAGCTTACAGGCGGTATAGGCTCCAACGTAAAGGAATGTTTATGAGACAGCAGATGATGAGGATTATGATATCTGGACTTTAGTAAGGCATTCGGTAAGGTAACACACGATAAACTTAAATAAGTAAGGTTAGGCACATGGAATAGATGGAAAGGATTTTTTTTCTTGGCTAAGTGGGTAGGCAACCAAATGGTTACAATTAATGGTTCTAAATCTGAAAGGGGGCAGGTAACAAGTGGGGTGCCACAAGGGTCTGTTTTGGATCCATTACTATTTTTTATTTACATCAATGACTTAGATAGTGTGATTGGCAGTGATATCAGCAAGTTTGCTGATGATAATAAGATAGGTAGGATAATTAGATCACAGTCTGATGTAAACATATTGCAAGGAGACTAAGATAAATTAAATGAGTGGGTAGTCAGGTGGCAGATGGAATCTAATATTGATAATTGTAGCGTAATTAATTTTGGTAGAAAAAATCCTTGTAATAGGTACACCATAAGCAATGTATCGCTGAAAAGATCAAAAGGAGAGAAAGATCTGGGAGTGCCGGTAAGCTCAGACCTCCGTCCTAGGAAACAATGTATTGATGTTGGAAATCGAGCTAACAGGGTGTTAGGATTCATAACCAGGAGTGTTAAAAGTAAAAGTGCTGAGGTTATTCTAAAGCTTTATTTGGCTCTAGTCAGACCTCACTTAGACTATAAGGTATAGTTTTGGTTTCCACATAACAGGATGCATACAGCCTTATTAGAATCAGTGCAGAAAAGGATGACCAAAATTATATAGAGGAAGCGTAACTTTAGTTAAAGCTGAACTCTTCGCTCAAACATTTGCTAAAAATTCCACTCTGGCTGATGAAGGGCTTGTTCCTCCTTCTCCTCCACCCTTTGACTATATTATGCCTGTCATTAAGATCCTTCGGAATGATGTTTTCTTTGCCCTTTCTGGCCTAGATCCTCGAAAGGCTTACGGTCCTGACGGAGTCCCTCTTATTGTTCTCAAAAACTGTGCTTCTGTGCTTGCACCTTGCCTGGTCAAACTTTTCCGTCTATGTCTATCTACTTCCACCTTTCCTTCTTGCTGGAAGTTTGCTTACATCCAACCTGTTACTTAGAAGGGTGACCGTTCTAATCCTTCAGACTACCGTCCTATAGCTTTGACTTCCTGCCTTTCTAAAGTTTTTTAATCTATACTTAATAAGAAGATGCTTAAGCATCTATCTGTTCACAATCTTCTATCTGATCGTCAGTACGGTTTCCGTAAAGGGCGATTTACTGGCGATCTTCTAGCTTTCCTAACTGAATCTTGGTCATCCTCCTTTAGGGGTTTCGGTGAAACTTTTGCTGTTGCCATTGACATATCAAAAGCTTTTGATAGAGTCTGGCACAAATCTTTAATTTCCAAACTACCCTCATTTGGTTTCTATCCTTCTCCTTGTACCTTCATTTCAAGTTTCCTTTCAAACCGTTCTATTGCAGCTACTGTAGACGGACATTGTTCTTCTCCTAAATCTATCAATAGTGGTGTTCCCCAGGGTTCTGTCCTATCACCCACTCTCTTTCTATTATTTATTAATGATCTTCTAAGTCTAACTCAAAGCCCTATCCACTCCTACGCTGATGATTCTACCCTGCATTTTTCAACGTCATTTATTAGACGGCCAACTCAACAGGAACTAAGTGATTCACGGAGAGATGCCACCGAGCGCCTAACTTCTGAACTTTCTATAATTTCTGATTTTGGCAAAGCAAACCTTGTTTTGTTAAACGCCTCAAAAACCCAATTTCTTCACCTATCTACTCGATAAAACCTACCAGATAACTATCCCCTCTTCTTCAATGTCACTCAACTGTCTCCTTCTACAATGAACATTCTAGGACTATCCTTTACAAAAAAACTGAACTGAAAATCTCACATCTCATCTCTTGCTTAAACAGCTTCTAAGAAGTTAGGTGTGATGTGGCGTCTGCGTCCTTTTTTTTCTCCCTCCCAATTGCTTGCTATCTACAGGGGCCTTATCCGCCCATGTATGGAGTATGTCTCACATGTTTGGGGAGGATCCACTCATACAGCTCTCCTAAACAGGGTTGAGTCAAAAGCTTTTCGTCTCATCAACTCCTCTCCTCTGACTGACTGTCTTCAATCTTTAAATCACCGCCGCAATGTTGCTTCTCTTGCTCTCTTCTACCATTATTTTCATGCTCACTGCTCTTCTGAACTTGCTAACTGCATGCCTCCCCCACTCCCGCGGCCTCGCTGCACAAGACTTTCTACTCATTCTCATCCCTATTCTGTCCATCTTCCTAATGCATGAGTTAATCAGTATCTTTACTCTTTCATCCCTTTCATTTTTGGGCATTTTTGTTGTGCCCTTGGCCAGTTCCTTGTGATTTAAAAAAAAAAAAAAAAATTCTGAAAAGAGGTTGAAACTATTAAATTTACACTCACTCGAGAGGCGTAGAGTAGGAGGCGATTTGATAGAATTTTTTTAGTGGTTAAATCGATAAAAAAAAGGAGATGTAGGAAAAGTTCTTACGGCTAGTAATCAGGGTAGAACAAGAGGTAACGAATTCAAACTGGAAAAGCGTAGATTTCTAAAGGAAATAGGAAAAAACTGGATTATAAATAGGGTGGTAAATGATTGGAATGGACTCAGTCGTCAGGTGGTCAATGCGGAGTCAATACGGAGCTTTTTTTTATTTTTTTATTACAAAGGACTGGCCAAGGGCACAACTAAAATAGGTAACACAAAGGCCACTTAGTTGCAAGTCCCTATAAAGAAGACAGTAAGAGAATAATACAAAAAGAGGGGTGTGCCAATTTAGTTCGGGAGGTGTCTTGTTACTCCTCTCTTGTAAAGATTTAAGTCGTAGGAAAGTGAAAAAATAGAAACAGGAAGAGAGTTCCAGCGTTTACCAGTGAAAGGGATGAAAGAGTAAAGATACTGATTAACTCTTGCATTAGGAAGATGGATAAAATAGGGATGAATATGAGTAGAAAGTCTTGTGCAGCGAGGCCGCGGGAGGGGGGGGAGGCATGCAGTTAGCAAGTTCGGAAGAGCAGTGAGCATGAAAATAACGGTAGAAGATAGCAAGAGAAGCAACATTCCGGCGGTGATTTAAAGATTGAAGACAGTCAGTCAGAGGAGGGGAGTTGATGAGACGGAAAGCTTTTCACTCAACCCTATTTAGGAGAGCTGTATGAGTGGATCCTCCCCAAACATGTGAGACATACTCCATACATGGGCGGATAAGGCCCCTGTAGAGAGCAAGCAATTGGGAGGGAGAAAAAAAAGGACGCAGACGCCACATCACACCTAACTTCTTAGAAGCTGTTTAAGCAAGAGATGAGATGTGAGATTTTCAGTTCAGTTTTTTTGTAAAGGATAGTCCTAGAATGTTCATTGTAGAAGGAGACAGTTGAGTGACATTGAAGAAGAGGGGATAGTTATCTGGTAGGTTTTATCGAGTAGATAGGTGAAGAAATTGGGTTTTTGAGGCGTTTAACAAAACAAGGTTTGCTTTGCCAAAATCAGAAATTATAGAAAGTTCAGAAGTTAGGCGCTCGGTGGCATCTCTCCGTGAATCACTTAGTTCCTGTTGAGTTGGCCGTCTAATAAACGACGTTGAAAAATGCAGGGTAGAATCATCAGCCTAGGAGTGGATAGGGCTTTGAGTTAGACTTAGAAGATCATTAATAAATACTAGAAAGAGAGTGGGTGATAGGAAAGAACCCTGGGGAACACCACTATTGATAGATTTAGGAGAAGAACAATGTCCGTCTACAGTAGCTGCAATAGAATGGTATGAAAGGAAACTTAAGATGAAGGTACAGAGAGAAGGATAGAAACCGAATGAGGGTAGTTTGGAAATTAAAGATTTGTGCCAGACTCTATCAAAAGCTTTTGATATGTCTAGGGCAGCAGCAAAAGTTTCACCGAAACCCCTAAAGGAGTTCAGTTAGGAAAGCTAGAAGATCGCCAGTAAATCGCCCTTTACGGAAACCGTACTGACGATCAGATAGAAGATTGTGAGCAGATAGATGCTTAAGCATCTTCTTAGTAAGTATAGATTAAAAAAACTTTAAAAAGGCAGGAAGTCAAAGCTATAGGACGGTAGTCTGAAGGATTAGAACGGTCACCCTTCTTAGGAAAAGGTTGGATGTGAGCAAACTTCCAGCAAGAAGGAAAGGTGGAAGTAGATTAAAAGAGACGGGGAAAGTTTGACCAGGCCAAAGGTTCAAGCACGGGAAACACAGTTTTTGAGAACAAAAGGAGGGACTCCGTCAGGACCGTAAAACTTCCCAGGATCTAGGCCAGAAAGGGCAAAGAAAACATAAATTTCCCAAAAAATCTTAATGACGGCAAAAATAGTCAAAGGGGGGGGGGAGAAGAAAAAAAAAAGCCCTTCACCAACCAGAGTGGGAAATTTTTGTAAAAAGGTTTGAGCGAAAAAATTCAGCTTTAGAATGAATGAGACAGCTGTGGAGCCCTCGAGGAAGCATAGGGGGAAAAGTGAAAAAAGAAAAATTGTTAGAGATTTATTACTAGATCCCAAAGTCACGAGAGGAATTTGATTCAAAAAGTTTTTGATTTTTTTATAAGAAAGAGTTTTTGGAATTTGAAGAAAAGTTTGGCATGATTCGGGCAAAAAAATAAAATGGGCATGAGTATGGGAGATGGAGCTTAGGGTACCTTTTTGTGAGCCCCCCCTCTATCTGGGGACAGCATGAGAACAAGCAGGTAAACCCAAGGGTTGAGGGCTTGGGTTTAGAGAAGGTGTGGAATGTACCCCCATGCAGAGATATGACCATTTATGCCCTGCACAAAGAGAGGGTCTTTGACATAAAAAGCAGTAATCTTTCCATGGAAAATCGAGTAGTCTGCTTGGGTCCTCCCACTTAGCTGAGTTGAAGTGCCAAACACCTCCGCTTGGGGGTCCCGGACGGTACCGGAGCAAGGACAGGTACAAAATAAGATTGTGATCGGAGGAACCCACGGAGACAATTTTTCCAAGTAAGCAGAAGGGTTAGTAGTTGGGAAAAGATCAAGAAGTTGCGTGCCCCAAAGGCGGTCAGAATAGGGGTGGTTGCTGCACCAGCTTTTAGATCTTGGAGGATAAAAAAGTTTAGCTTGTTCCCCCAGGTGGTAGTAAAAGAAGATGATAGCCAAGCTGGTGGTGAACATGAAGCCCCCAAGAATGGAAATTTCAGTAAAGGAAAATTGAATGAGATGTGCTCCATTTGATTTTAAATAGTCAAAGATTTTACATAGTCGAGGAGTTGGTGAGAGTATCACAAAAAAATTTAAAAGAGTACATTGAAGTCAAGCCAGGGGTAGAAAATTGGGAAGTTTAAAGGCCGGGGGCACGAGGCAAGTGATGTCTTGCGCACTATACGAAAACAGCCGCTTTGGATTTAAAGAAAAATAGAGACAGTAAGGGAGACAAAAAAGGTCTGCGGGGTCAGTAAGCTCCATTTCTCAATATATTTTCTACTTTAATTTTTTTAAAACCTTTCCCCTACCATAACTAAATTTGTCGAGTAATTTCTCTTCAAAAAAACGTGAATATCTATTTTTTTAAAAAAGCCCCTTACTGTACTTTATGAGTGTTAAGAAATAATAAATAACGTGTCATTATTTTGGGTACAGTGACCACCTCATTGTTTTTGATTTGAGGAAGAGAAAAAAAAAAAATGGAAAATAATACATGGGGGGGTGAGAGAGAAAAAACGAGGAAATAGTACGGTAAGGCAGAGGAGGGGGGAGGGAAACGCTTTAAAGGAAGAAGGAAGGAGAATGAACGTTTTTAAAGGGAAAGGAAGGAGAAGGGAGTAAACACTTTAAGGAAGGAAAAAGAAGCAATGGAGAAAAAAAAAACCAGAAGAAAATAGTACTTTGGAAAAAAAAATTTTAAAAAAAGGGAAGGAAAGGAGGAGGGGAGGGGGAAGGGGGCCCTTTAAAGAAGGGAAAAGGAGGAGGGGAAGGGGGAAGGAAAGGAAAGGGAAGGGAGGGGGGTTTGGAAAAAAAACGGGCCCTTTTAAAGGAAGGAAAGGAAAAAAGGAGGAGGAAAGGGAGGAAGGGGAAAAACGGCCCTTTAAAAAAAAAAAAAAAAAAAAGGAAAGGAAAAAAAAGAAAAGGGAGAAAGGGGGAAAAGCCGGTTTAGGAAGGAGAAGTCCGGGGGAAATGCCGGGCTTGCCGTAAGCAAAAGGGGCCAGGAAAGCCCCAGGGAATTAAAGGAAGCAGTCCACGGAAGGAACGACTCAGAGGAAAATGTACCCCCCTCCCTCCCCCCCTTCGCCCCCTCCCCCTTAAACCCCCCTAAAAGGGGGACAGAGAAAGACTGTACCCCCCCCCTCCCCCCCCCCTCCCCTCCCCCTTAAACCCCTATAAGGAAGGCAGGAAAAACGTACCCCCCTCCCCCCCCCCCTTCGTCCCCCCCCCCTTAAACCCCCCTAAAGGGGAAGGGCAGAGAAAGGGGCGACCCCCCCCCCTCCCCCCCCTTCGCTCCCTCCCCCTTAAACCCTCCCAAAGGGGGCGAGAAAGACGACCCCCCCCCCCCCCCCTTCCCCCCCCCCCTTAAACCCCACTAAAAGGGAAGGACAGGAAAGACTGTACCCCCCTCCCTCCCCCCCTTCGCTCCCCCCCCCTTTAAACCCCCACTAAGGAAGGACAAGAAAAGACTGACCCCCCCCTCCCCCCCTTCGTTCCCCTCCCCCTTAAACCCCCACTAAGGAAGGACAAGAAAAATGTACCCCCCCCTCCCCCCCTTTTCCCCCCCCCCCTTAAAAACCCCCTAAAAGGGAAAGGGCGAGAAAGACTTTTCCCCCCTCCCTCCCCCCCTTCGCTCCCCCCCCCTTTAAACCCCCACTAAGGAAGGACAGAAAAGACGTACCCCCCCCTCCCCCCCTTGCTCCCCCCCCCTTAAACCCCTACTAAAGGAAGGACAGGAAAAACTGTACCCCCCCTTTCCCTCCCCCCCCCTTCGTTTCCCCCCCCCCTTAAAAACCCTACTAAAAGGGAAAGGGCAGAAAGACGTACCCCCCCCCTCCCCCCTTTCTCCCCTCCCCCTTAAACCCCTACTAAAGGGAAGGACGAGAAGCTGTTTCCCCCCCCCCCTCCCCCCTTCGCTCCCTCCCCCTTAAAACCCTACTAAAGGGAAAGGCAGAGAAAGACTGTACCCCCCCCCCCCCCCCCCTTCCTCCCCTCCCCCTTAAAAAACCCCACTAAAGGAAGGAAGAGAAAGACTGTCCCCCCCCCCCCCCCCCCTTTTGCTTTCCCCCCCCCCTTAAAACCCCCACAAGGAAAGGGCAAGGAAAAACTGTACCCCCCCCTCCCCCCCCTTTGTTCCCCCCCCCTTAAACCCCTACTAAGGGGAAGGGCAGAGAAAGACTGTACCCCCCCCTCCCCCCCTTCGTTCCCCCCCCCCTTAAAAACCCCCACTAAAAAGGAAGGACAAGAAAGACTTACCCCCTCCCTCCCCCCCTTCGCTCCCCCCCCCCTTAAACCCACTAAAGGAAGGGGCAGAGAAAGACGTACCCCCCCCTCCCCCCCCCTTCGCTTCCCTCCCCCTTAAACCCTACTAAAGGAAAGGGCAGAGAAAGACTGTAAACCCCCCTCCCCCCCCTTCCCCCTCCCCCTTAACCCCTCTTAAAAAAGGGAAAAGAAAGACGAAAACCCCCCCCCCCCCCCCTTCGCTCCCCTCCCTTAAACCCCCCAAAGGAAAAACAGAGAAAAACGTACCCCCCCCCCCTCCCCCCCTTCCTCCCCTCCCCCCCTTAAAAAACCCCTCTAAAGGGAAGGGAAGAGAAAGCTGTACCCCCCCTCCCTCCCCCCCCTTCCTCCCCTCCCCTTAAACCCCTCAAAAAGGGAAGACAGAGGAAAAAACGTACCCCCCTCCCCCCCCCCCTTTCCCCCCCCCCCCTTAAACCCCTCAAAGGAAGGCGAGAAAGACTGTACCCCCCCCCTCCCCCCCTTTGCTCCCCTCCCCTTAAACCCCCGCTAAAGGAAGGAAGAGAAAGACTGTACCCCCCCCCCTCCCCCCCCCTTCGCTCCCCTCCCCCCTTAAACCCCCTAAAAGGGAAAACAGAGAAAGACTGTACCCCCTCCCCCCCCCCCCTTCGCTCCCCTCCCCCTTAAACCCCTCTAAGGAAGGACAGGAAAGACGTACCCCCCCCCCCCCCCCTTGCTCCCCTCCCCTTAAAAACCCCCCAAAAAAGGAAGAGAAAGACTGTACCCCCCTCCCCCCCCCCTTCCCCCCTCCCCTTAAACCCCTCTAAAGGGAAAGGGCAGAGAAAGCTGTACCCCCCCCCCTCCCCCCCTTCGTCCCCCCCCCCTTAAAAAACCCCACTAAAGGAAGGACAAAGAAAAACTGTCCCCCTCCCCCCCCCCTTCGTCCCTCCCCCCCTTTAAAACCCCTACTAAAGGAAGGCAGGAAAGACTGTACCCCCCCTCCCTCCCCCCCCCTTTAACCCCCCCTCCCCCTCCCCTCCCCCCCCTTTTTCCCCCCCCCCCCAAACATCCGAAGCCTACCCCTTTTTCCCTCCTTCTTCCCCCCCTTTTCCCCCCCTTCCCTTTAACCCCTCCTTTCCTCCCCCCTTTTAAAACCCCAAAAAACAGAAGCCTACCCCCTCCCTCCCCCTTTTCCCCCCCCTCCCCCCCTTTCCCTTCCCCCCCCTTTTCCTCCTCCCCTCCCCCAAACAAAAAGAAGACCCTTACCCCCACTTTTTTCCCCCCCCCCCCTTCCCCTCCTTTTCCCCTCCCCTTAACCCCCCTCCCCCCCCCCTTTTTTTCCCCTCCCCCCCCCTCCATTTTCCCCCCTCCCTCCCCCCCCCCCTTTCCCTTTCCCTTTTTTCCTAACTGGGGGGCCTCTTCCCCCTTCCCCCTCCCTACCACAAAGGGGGGCGGAGATTTACTTTTTCTCTCCTTAAAAAAAGAAGGAAGAGAAAAGAGAAAAAAAAAATTTAAAAAAAAGAAAAGGAAGAGAAAGAGTATTTTGGGGGGGTTTTTTAAAGAGGGGGGGTTTTTTTAAAAATTTTTTTAAAAAAGGAAGGAAGAGAAAAAAGGGGGGAAAAAAAAAAAAAAGAAAAATTTAACCCCCCCCCAAAAAAAAATTTTTTTAAAAAAAAAAATGTAAAAATCTTTTTTTTTTTTTTTTTTTTAAAAAAAAATGGGGGGGGGTTTTAAAAAAAAAAAAAAAAGGGGAAGGGGAGGGTTTTGGTTGGGAACCCTTGTTTGGGGGAAGGGGGGGTTTGGGGGGGAAAAAAGGGGGGAAAAAAGGGGGAGAATTAAAGGGGGAAGAGGAAGAAAAGGGGAAAAGAGAGGAAAAGAGAGAGAGAGAGAGTTGGGAGAAAAAAGGGAAAAAAGAATGTGAAAGAAGGGTTTTTTGAAAAATTTTTTGTGTGAAATTTTTTTTGAAAAAAAAAAAAAAAAGAAAAATTTTTTTTAGGAGCAACCAAGAACAAGAAGGGGAGGGGAAAATTCCTTCCAAAAACCCGTTAAAAAATTTTAACGGATTAGGATTGATAACTTTGTTTTTTTTTGGTTTTTTTTTTTTTGGGTTTTTTTTGGGGGGGGGGTTTTTGTTTTTTGGTGGGGTGTTTTTTTTTTTTTTGTCCCTTTAAGGGGGAAAAAAAGATTTGGGTTTGGGGGGTTTGTTTTTTTTTGTTTTTTTTTTTTTCCCAAACAGAAAAACCTAAAATTTTAAAAAAAGGAAAATTTTCCCAAATAAGAAACCCCCATCTCCCTTTTTTTTGGAAAAAAAATTTTTAAGATTTTAATACAAGAATATCGCATTTCAGCCGTGCCCCGGCGGGAGCAGTCCCCAAAAAGGTGGGAAAAATTCTTAAAAAACTCCTCATACCCTTTTTTTTTTTCTGTCCCTGCAGGCGCCCGACCCGGACCCGAAAATTTCCCCCAAAGGGGCCAGAGTCCGCCCCGCCATGCTACACGGGGGGGGCCGCCTGGGAACGTCCCAACCCCGTTTTGAGCGTTCGCCCCCTTTCCCGGGTGGGCCCTTCCCCAAAGGTGGCCGGGGGGCCACCAGGGCGGGGGGCCTTCCGGGGGGTGACTGCCCAAAAAAAAACCCCCAAAAAAAAAAAAAGTTTTCAATTCAAAACCAAAACCGTGTTTTTTCCCTTCCCCAAAAAAATAAAATTTATTGGAAGGTGAACCAGGGGAGCGGCATTCCCCGGGGGGAAAAAGGTGTTTTAAACGGAACCCCTTCAAGGGGGTGGTGGAAACGGGGGTTAGCCGGGTTTGGGGGCCCCTGTTTTTTGGGGACTTAAAGGGTTTTAAAAATTTTTTTAATGAAGGAAACTCTTTTAAAAATACATAATAAAAAAAATATTGATTATGGTTGGTTGTGTTTAAAAGGGGTTTCCCCCCCTTTTTAAAAAAAGGTGCCCCTCCAAAAGTTTAAATAACGTAAAGGGAAACCAATATTATCTAGCAGGGGTGTTCGGGGGGGGGGAGGGGGGCCATTTTTAAAAGGAGGGGGCAAGGCGAAAAAGTAGGAGGGGGGGGGGGCCTTTTGGGAGCCTGTGTTTTTAAAAAGAAGCATTAGGGTTGTTTTTATAAAATTCCATTCCCAAAACTTTGCCTTCTCCCATAGGGTNGGTATTTGGGAAAAAAAAAGGGGGGGGTTAGATTTGTCATTCGTAGGCGCTAATATCTGTGCGTTAAGGAGACACGGGAATGGCTGGCAGATGGAAGACATTTGGCGACATTTACGGTTTTATTCTTCGCTAGAATTAACTGTACAGTGATGAGCGGCCATATTTCAGCAATTAATGACAATGTTTTATGTTTTACCTCTCTTCTGTCCCTCCTCCCGTCCTAAAACGGTCTTCAAAGTAGGGTCGCCGAACCACAATACTGGGCCGGCTTTTGCCTCGTTGGTCCCACCGAGTAAAAGGTTGCGGCCATATTCAAAGTAAGGGTCGCGACCCAATACTGGGCCGCAAGCTTTTGCTCGGTGGGTCGCCACCGAGTAAAAGGTTGCGGCCCAGTATTCAAAGTAAGGGTCGCGACCCAATACTGGGCCGCAAGCTTTTGCTCGGTGGGTCGCCACCGAGTAAAAGGTTGCGGCCCAGTATTCAAAGTAAGGGTCGCGACCCAATACTGGGCCGCAACCTTTTGCTCGGTGGGTCGCCACGTCGTAAACAGAGAATTATAAATAATGTAATGCATTAATATGAAGAGAGAAGAGAGAAGTGGACAGAGATGAGAGAGAGAGAGCAGAGAGAGGGAGGAGCAGTCGAGAGAAGAAGAGAGAGAGAGAGAAAGAGAGAGATTGAGTAGAGAGAGAGAGAGAGAGAGAGAGAGAGAGGGACGAGAAGAGAGAGAGAGAGAGAGAGAGAGAGAGGAGAGAGAGAGAGAGAGAGACGAGAAGAGAGAGGAGAGAGGAGAGAGAGAGAAGAGAGAGAGAGAGAGAGAGAGAGAGAGAGAGAGAGAGAGAGAGAGAGAAGAGAGAGGAGAGAGAGAGGAGAGAGAGAGAGAGGAGAGAGAGAGGAGAGAGAGAGAGAGAAGAGGAGAGAGGAGAGAGAGAGAGGAGAGAGATGAGAGAGAGAGAGAGAGAGGAGGAGGAGAGAGAGAGAGAGAAGAGAGAGAGAGAGAGAGAGAGAGAGAGAGAGAGGGAGAGAAGAGAGAGGAGAGAGAGAGATAGAGAGAGAGAGAGAGAGAGAGAGAGAGAAGAGAGAGAGAGAGAGAGAAGGAGGAGGAGAAAGAGAGAGAGAGAGAGAGGAGAGAGAGAGAAGGGATGAGAGAGAGAAGAGAGAGAGATGAGAGAGAGCGAGAGAGAGAGAGAGAGGAGAGAGAGAGAGAGAGAGCAGAGAGAGAGAGAGAAGAGAGAAGAGAGAGATGAGAGAGAGAGAGAGAGGAGAGAGGAGAGAGAGAGAAGAGAGAGAGAGAGAGAGAGAGAGAGCAGAGAGAGAGAGAGAGAGAGAGAGAGAGAGAGAGAGAGAGAGAAAATGCCGATGGGAGAAGGCATTACACGCCTTTCACATACTACTTTGATGCTTGTACGCGTAATCTTTCCTTGCCAATCAAGCAATGCTATTTTCAGAGCTGGGCACTGAATACATTCAATGTATTTAAATACTAAATACTAAATACATGGGAGAAATGTATTTAAATAACAAATACTAAATACATTTTACGAATGTATTTAAATATTAAATACTAAATACATCAATTGTATTTAAATACATTTGTAAATACATTATAAATACACACAAATTTTAACATGTCCGAAAAAAATGGATTTTCTTAGGATTTCCTTAGATTTTGGGTTTCCTTCGAAATTTTCTTCTCAGGGCTAAATTTCCTTAAAATAAGGAAATTTCCTTTAAAGTAGAAACACTGGTTCACTGTAACATCAGGATTGCCAGATAGTTGGGCGGGCTTATGGCCAAATTAACTGATAAAAAAGTATTTACATTTTTATATTATGAGTATTTAAATATAATGTATTTAAATACTCATAAAAGTATTCAAATACTGTATTTAAATACATAAAAACCAATGTATTTATAAATACAGTTCTAAATACACAAATGTATTTAAATACGTATTTAAATACAAATGTATTTAAATACTGCCCAGCTCTGGCTATTTTTCTCTATTTACTATGCGTTTCAGAGGTCTTGTTGCATCGTTTTCAGGAATAACTATGTAACAAACTGTTGGATTAGTGTCATATTTTGGCAAATATAGTTTCAGACCCTCCGCTAATATTCTCAATGTGGTTTATTAACAAAAAGTGTATAATTAAGGCACCTCTCTCTTGACTATAACGTTATCTTCCTGGGTGACAAACTGGCAACCGACACGAGGCTACCGTGACGTTACTGTGACGTCAGTCAGGAGGCTCCTCCCCATCCAGCAGCGGCAGTTTAGTAGTTTCGTTTAGCAGTATATGGCTTTGGCTACAGCGGTGACAATTATGACTAGCATGATACATCATTGTCCGCGTGGCTGTAGGAACGCACTAGAACGCATAGGAAACAAGAAAGCGGATCTCATTAAATGGCTGGAGAACCGCAGGCTACCCTTTCCACCTGACGCCAGACGGCCTGAGCTGCTGGTCATCTGCAAGCGGAACCGGCCAAAGCCACATTACACGGTTGACAACATCATCCACGCGTGGGGACATGAGGTCGTCCGCCTACCCCCTACCGCTCATCCTGAGCTCAACGCCATCGAGCAGGTGTGGGGATGCATGAAACGGCACGTGAACTCCTCGTTACACCGCTTCACCCGGGTGGACCTGCAGGCCAGGCTGGAGGAAGTCAGGCTTTGCGCCCCTGAAGAGGTGTGGGTAGCTGCGGTCCGACGATCACGAAACTTTGAAGACGCCTACCTACTGGTCCACCGACAACATCCACGAGTCCGTGGAATCCGTTATTATCAGCCTCACCGCCGGTGACGAGGACGAGAACGAGGACGATTTGTTTCTTGATAATGACGAGGAATATTATACTATATCATGTGCTGAGTATATTGTTTGCATGATTTGTACACCCATCATGTCTTTCATCGTCTATCGTAGATAACACTATAGTCGCCAGCTGCAATAATGTCATCAGGCGCCAAATATTACGAATTATAGCATTACTACTGATTTTTATGTGCCACTGAAGATGATACACAGTAGTTTATATCATGACTGTATAATCTACCCTGTTTCAGCGTTGTGTTATGCTTTGTATCTGGAAATATATACGGTTTCAAATTTCACTACTCGTTTTTTTTTCGCGCGACGACGGCGGCGGGAGGACACTCAGAACATAAACACTAGATGGCGACCTTAGTGTAGCCCGTTATCAACGTCGTCACTCGGTTTTATTTTTGTAATTTGTTCATTTATAGCCATAATATGACACAGATGAAGACACAAAATGACACAGACTCTCCAGATAGCCCCTTCTAGCTTTCTTGAAATCATGAATGTAGAAATGTAAGTATGAACGCCACCAGACGTCTGTAAAAAAAAAAAAAAACACGTTGTCCTGGCGACTTTAGTGTTATCTACGGTACAATGCATGCTTCAATTATATATATATATATATATATATATATATATATATATATATATATATATTATATATATATATATATATATATATATATACAAATCATGCGCCAATGGCCGTAGTTTCCATGTACAATGTACTACATGTGTAACGCGAGAAATTACATTAATAGGGGAAGAGATGAAATAACACATAAGTATCAATAAGCTAACGAGGAATTTTCCTCCACACCTCATTCCTGAATCACTGGTTAGGCTTATATTTTAAGCCAGTAGTAATTAGACACGTAGCGAAACGAGGTGAGAACGGGGATTCTAGGTTAGGATAATTTTAGAAGCAGCTCGACGTTCATTGAGTTAAGTCGCCTGTGGGGAGGTGATATTCTCGCCCTTGGTAAAGGTATGTTATGAAATGTTTGTTAACTAGAGATGTAGACATGACTTACTGGTGATTCCTTTTGTTTACCAGGACTAATAAAGTGTGTTACTTAGGGTCCCAAGGTAGGATGCTGTTGGCGGACCAGGGGGCCAAGCGCTCACAAATTAGCAGAGGGGGCAACTACAACATGTCACAGCCAGCCGTGTGAGGACAAGGAGAAAGAAGGAAATAGAAAAATAAGTGAGAGGGAAACGTTGGAAGTGGGATAGACTACGTATACATTATATTAGGATAACGACTTGAGCATTACATGTGCGTATCGTTAAGGGGTAACAGTGCGACTGAAGTTACCAGAGATAGTAAACTATATTAGGATAACGACTTGAGCATTTCGCGTGCGTATCGCTAGGAGGGAAGGAAGACTTAATATTAAGATAACTTGTGAATGTATAATAATTACCAAGTGAGACAGTAAAGAGTTAAATATATTATAATTAGAAATATATTAACGCGTTGTCATTCAGTTTCCAACCAGTACTTACATATTTTCTTAAATCTTTTATTTTTGTTCATTCATATATTTTTCCCACTTAATGTGGGTGGTGGCAGCGGAGTAACCAGGACTGTAGAGTACACTCCCAAGGTGGGCACTACATAATGGTGACAACGGTGTAGATGGTCATTTTGACCACTACACATGTACATTTTTTGCAAACGATAAATAGCGGGCGGAGCCTATGGACTGAAGTCACAGCAACGTCACGGTCAGTGTTGCCAAATGCGCCGGACGTAAAAGATCTGGATTGAGGTATGAAATGCGCTAGAAATGCGCTAGAAAAGTTTTCGTCTCCTCACCTCAGTGACCTCACGCCTTTTTTATGTATGTATGTATGTGTATGTATGTGCATATGTATATGTATACAGTATGTATATATATGTTATAGATGTAAATATTAGACGATAAAAATTAGACGAGCCCTGACCCTATATACTATATGCTAACGTCAAAATTAATTTTGGTCTAGCATCAGTTTATGAGGTCAGGACTCCGCCCCCTTGGGTCCGGTGAGATTAACCCACTACACTCTCCCTTCCCAGTTCTCCCCCGGTCCCATCCCAAGCCATCTTGTTGATTTTTTCTTTTTTTTTCTTAGTCAGACTCTTATTATTATTCATAAATTCACAGAAAAAAAAAAATTAGATAGTAGCCTACACTCATACACGAACAAAACTGTATAACAGGTGATCTGTAGCATCAGCAACAATCAAACTGTGTGTGTGTGTGTGTGTGTGTGGGTGTGTGTGTGTGTGTGTGTGTGTAAATGTGCGTGTGCGTACGTACGTATGAACGTGTGTGTATGCATGTGTGTGTGTGTGTGTGTGTGTGTGTGTGTGCGTTAACAGGGAACTCTGTAGTGTAGTGGTTAGCACGCTCGGCTTACAACGAGAAGTCCCGGGTTCGATACCCCGGGCGGAGCAAAAGATAGATGGGTGGTCTTTCTTAAATACCTACCCCCTTTTCCACCAGCAGTGAATGGGTACCGGTGCCAGCCGGGGGTTTGTAATCCCCCCCCCCCCCCCCCCCCGGGGTGGTGGCTTCGGCCAACACAAATATGCAGCAGCGGTAGATCACTATGGCTCTGAGGCATTATTCTCTAAACAAAACAAACAAGAGGAAACAAGACTGTGTGCGTACATGCGTCCCGCGCGCGTGTGGGGTGTGTGTGAAAGTGTAAGTGTGTGTGTTGTCAGTGTTGTGTGGTGTGTCAGTGTGTGTGTGTGTGTGCATGTTTGTTTGGCAGTCTGGCCAACCGTGACCATGCATGCTTCTATCACATGAGGTGGAAGGGCCCAAGGTTTGGGTCCAGGTGTAAAAAGGGAGTTTTATCTCATGGGAATTGCAATTAAGGCTCTCTCTCCGTCTAGCGGACGATAAAGGCAAATTTCGCGGACCACCCTCTCCCCCCTCCCCTTCCTCCCATGGCCCCCTGTTTCTCCCCCACTAACCCTTAAACTTCTCACCTTCATGCCGGGTCACAGAAGAGATAATCCGGAAATCCCGAGGCTTGCCTGGGCCGGCCTCACCACAGAGACCACATCCATAGCATAAATGGCAGGCAGTTTTTGCTGAGGAATGAGGCCCAGCGTTCTGATCCTGGTGATGATGGTGATGGTGGTGACGGCTGCGCCCTATGGTTAGTACTACTATATTTGTTTTATAGTATACTACTTAAACCCTTCCTCACCTCACCTCACCACCCAAAATAAAAATAAATTAAATTTTTTACTATTCATCGGCCTCCATGGGCCGGTGATACCTGCCTGTTCCATCACCACTACATGAGGAATCACATGATACAGCAAAATACACGTGTAGGGCTCGGGCTCTTGTAGCTCTATTTTCTTATGTTTAATGCACTTAATCCTGGCCTGAAAAAAATGAAAGATTAACGCTTACTGCATTATATTGCGTACTTAGTAGTATAGTAATACGTAGTGGTTGTAGTCGTGATAGTAGTAATTGTAGTTTGGGATTTCAGTTCAGGGTTTCAATCAAAAGAGGGACTATAGTTCCCCTGCGTTTCTCATAAGAATAAAAACTTCCTTTCATTGTAAAGGGAAAGCTTCTATAAACCCTTTATGACAGTGGTATGGTACTAATGACATTGCGAGGACGTCCATGTCTGTTACAGCTTTCATCCATTAAAAATGCCTTTCTCTTCCGTTCCGCTGTTCTTGTCATACAATTTTGTTTAAGGGCATTCAGCTTTCAGGTCAAGTTTGTTCTAATATTCATTTTAAATATAACGCGGGAAAGCAAATGAGTTGTGTGTTTTATTATATTATCAAGTGTTTATCATTGCCTCGCTCCTACTTATTCTGTTGAGAAATACCTCATCTGAAGTTTAGAGTTTTTAAAGATGGAAAAAAATGACCCTGACGTTGTAATATATATATATATTATATATATATATATATATATATATATATATATATTATATATATTATATATATATATATTTTATATGACTGGCTGTGTGATAGATAACAGAGAGAAAAAACCCACAACAACAAAGTGAATCCCAGCACTGGGTAGCCACCTGTTCACGCTCCACCCTGGACAGAGAGAAAAACCACACAACAAAGTGAATCCAGCACTGATAGCCTGTCACGCTCCACCCTGGACAAGGAGAAAGTAGACAGAGGCAATAGTCACACAAACTGTAAAGTACACTTTTTCCCGCCAATGAGTGTTCGTATTCTTCTCCGTGAGGATGATGCATGTATTTTGATTTTGCCAGTCATGTGAATTCTTCTAGTAATTACAGGAAAGTTGTCCTTACCTGAGGTACTCGAGTGTTCCCTCCAACATCCTGGTTAGAGTTAACGGATCGCTTCCCAAGTATTCAATTTTGGCCTAACGTCGAGAACCTCCTGGTTGGTAGCACTCATTGATAACCTTTTCTTTTACCTTATGTAGGAAACTTAAGACTTTTATGTACATCTTATGCCAGGTCATTGTAGTGATTCACAAGGGAGTTGTGTCATTTCTGCCTTAGAAGCATACACTTCCATTCACAGATGGACATTTCCTACAACAGGTGTGGGATGAAGGCATGCCTTCACTTGGATAATATTATTATTCCTGCTTTTTCTTCTCGTGGCAACCTTTGTCCCACATATAATTATAAAAAAAAACCTTAGTGGATACATTCAACTCTACCATGATACACTGCGGTTATTTCTCATTAGAGGAAAAATTAGCTCAAGTGGATATACGTGGAATACTGTCTTCACCCAGGATATTTGTCCATCCTATTATGCTTAGCATTCCCAAAGCATACACTGTATATACAGTGCACGTACAGTCGGTACTCTGCACCCTCACACACGTGTACATCAACCCCTTCACAATTTACAGATGGCCTGAAATGTTACAGATCCGCGGGACTGTCCCCTTTATTGCTGGTCCATACCGGACACGGTGTGTGGCAGTGACGGCAAGACCTACTTTAACGAGTGCGTACTGTCCATGGAGCGTTGCACCAATTAGCCTGGTCTCACCATCACCACCACCATCGCCCACAAAGGAGAATGCGGAAAAGAAAAGTACTTCTGACGTGCATAAAACGAGCAAGCCACCAGAGGACAGAGTGCGCAGGTCCAAGGCTCAAACTCATGGTCATGGATTAGCAGAGCTTTTAACAGTTGATGCTGCACTTGAATGTTATTCTAAGATGTACAGTGTGTACAAAACACTTCTTTAGTCTGATTCAAATACAAATAAATCTGGAGCAAATACTCATTTCCTGCTTTTAGAACACAAGTTTTAATTTCATATCAATCATTGGGAGGAAAAAGATGGCTGACTGCCCTGGGTGGATGCCGTGAGACACCGCTTGCATCCTTCCTCACCACCCAGGTCTTGGTGATCGAAGAAGCCAAGAAACTTTCCAAAGCAGGTCTAACTCTGATGTAGGGTCTTCGTAGATAGGCAATTGCAGTTTAATTGTTTGTTTTTTCGAATTTGACATAAATATTATCTGTAGCATTTAAATATATTCATTATTCACTATGTTTATGGACCCTGAAAACCCATGTGTTGACACCCGATACCTTATTCAAATGAAGTAAATGGCCATTTTCAGGTTTTCCGGAAATACTGGCGGCCATAGTTTCAATTGTTTGGATTTGAATTTGCAAATTAG
>JACEEZ010010781.1:180196-197204 GCA_016584305.1 Chionoecetes opilio | reverse complement strand
GCCGGAAAAGCCCGGGATAAAAAAAAAAGGGGCCAAAACCCTCCCTGTCCCCAGCATTGATGGGTCCGGGTCCCAGCCGGGGGTTTTGTAACCCCCCCCCCCGAGGTGGTGGCTTCGGCCAACACTAAAATAGCACAGCGGAAAGTCCAAATGGCCTGAGGCATTTCTCTAAACAAACAAACAAGAGAAACAAGAGGGTGTGGTGTGTGTGTGTGTGTGTGTAGTGTGTGGGTGGTGTTCGTGTATGTACGTATGTGTGTATGTAGTGTGAGGTGAAGAAAGAGAGAGATAGAGAGAGAGAAGAGAGAGAAGAGAGAGAGAGGAGAGAGAGAGAGAGAGAGAGAGAGAGAGAGAGAGAGACACTCCTCTCACTCTCCCACCATCTCTTCTTACTGTCTATATTCCATTTCAATCCAAAGCTGCGTTGCGTATTGTGCGCAACGACATCACTTGCTCTCGTGTCCATGGTCTTGAATCTTCCGAATTTTTTAACATCTGGCTTCGACTTCAATGTCACTCTCTTACTAAATTGATCTGTGCTGTATAACTCTCACCTAACTCCTCGGACTATATAAAATTCTTCGACTATTAACATCAAAAGTGGAGCACATTTCATTTAATTTTCCTTTAGCAGAAATGTCCATTCTTGGGGATTTCAATGTTCACAACCTGCATTGGCTATCATCTTCTTTCACTGACCAACCTGGTGAACAAGTCTACAGCTTTTCTATCCTCCAAGACTTAGAGCAGCTGGTTGCAGCACCCTACCCGTATCCCTGACAGCCTGCAGACACGCCGTACATTCTTGATGTTTTCCTAACTACTAAACCTTCTTAAACCTGCTTACTCTGTGAAACTATTCTCTCCGTGTGGATCCTCCGAACACAATTTTATTTTTGTAAACTGTCCTATTGCTCCGGTGCCGCCTCGGGACCCACATAAGTGGAGGTGCTTCTGGCATTTCAACTCAGCTAAGTGGGAAGACCTAAGGCAGTACTACTCTGATTTTCCATGGAATGAATTACTGCCTCCATGTCAGAGACCCATATCTTTGTGCAGAGCGCATAACTGAGGTCATAGTCTCTGGCATGGAGACGTACATTCCACACACTTTATCTAATCATACAGCCCAACAACCTTGGTTTAACTCTACTTGTTATCATGCTGTCCAAGATAGAGAGGCGGCTCACAGACAGTACCGTAACCATCCATCTCCTGAAACTCATGTACCTATATATTTCTGCCCGTAATCATGCCAAATCTTTACTTCAACTTACCAAAAACTCCTTCATTCATAGAAAATGTCAAAATCTTTCTGAATCGAATTCCTCTCGTGACTTCTGGCATCTAATATCTCTAACAATTTTGTTCATCACCTTTCCCTCCTATGCTTCAACCAGATGGCTCCACAGCTGTCTCATCTATTTCTAAAGCTGAACTCTTCACTCATACCCTTTGCTGATTATTCCACTCTGGTTGATGAAGGGCTTGTTCCTCCCTCTCCTCCACTTTCTGACTATATTATGCCTGTTATAAAGATCCTTCGTAATTATGTTTTCTTTGCCCTTTCTGGCCTAGATCCTCGGAAGGCTTACGGTCCTGACGGAGTCCCTCCTATTGTTCTCAAAAACTGTGCTTCTGTGTTTGCACCCTGCCTGGTCAAATTTTTCCGTCTTTGTCTATCTACTTCCACCTTTCCTTCTGCTGGAAGTTTGGTCACATCCAACCTTTCCTAAGAAGGGTGTCCGTTTCTAATCCTTCAAACTACCGTCATATAGCTTTGACTTCCTGCCTTTCTAAAGCTTTTGAATCTATACTTAATTAGAAGATTCTTAAGCATCTTCTCCTTTTTATTCAACTCAACAGGAACTAAGTGATTCACGGAGAGATGCCACCGACCGCCTAACTTCTGATCTTTCTATAATTTCTGATTGGGGCAAAGCAAACCTTGTTCTGTTCAATGCCTCAAAACCCAAATTTCTTCACCTATCTACTCGACAAAACCAATTAGATAACTATCCAGTCTTCTTCAATGACACTCAACTATCTCCTTCTTCTACAATGAACATTCTAGGACTATCCTTTACTAAAAGTCTGAACTGGAAATCTCACATCTCACCTCTTGCTAAAACAGCTTCGAAGAAGTCAGGTGTCATGTGGCGTCTGCGTCCATTTTTTTCTCCTACCAGTTGCTTGCTCTCTACATAACAGGGGCACTTATCCGCCCACATATGGGTATGTTTCACATGTACACTCACTCACTTACACTCATGGATTCACTCATACAGCTCTCCTAAACAGGTTGATTCACAACTTTTCGTCTCATCAACTCCCCTCCTCTGACTGACTGTTTCATCTTTTAAATCACCGACGTCAATGTTGCTTCTCTTGCTATCTTCTACCGTTATTTTCATGCTCACTGCTCTTCTGAACTTGCTAATTGCATGCCTCCCCCCCTCCCGCGGCCTCGCTGCACAAGACTTTCTACTAATTCTCATCCCTATTTTGTCCATCTTCCTAATGCAACAGTTAATCAGTATCTTTACTCTTTCATCCCTTTCACTGGTAAACTCTGGAACTCTCTTCCTGTTTATGTTTGTTGTTGTTGTTATATTTTGTCAAACACTTGTGGTTGACGCGAGCTTTTGCCGATTAGCAGCCCGCCTGTGGAATTATGTCATTACAATAAAAAAAGGCAGTGTATTGGAGCTACCATTGGGGGGGGGGGTATTCCCGAACAGTGGAGGTGAGAGTGGCCAGAGGACAGATCTAATTACCGCAGCAGCAGCGGCGGCGGCAACTGGATTGTCCGGCTGCGGACGAGGTGGAAGGCGTTCCCTGAGGTGGAGGTTGCCTCGCCTTCAGGAGGTAGTGTGGAGTGCAAAGGGGGAGGTGACCTGGCAGTGGTCACAGGTGGTGTCCACAGCGCCCTGGCGGATTTCCTCAAAGCAGGGAAAGCCGAGGCGGAGACGGTGTAGTCGGTCCCGTACGTGTGGGGGGATGGATGGGTCTTGGGGAAGTGGGTGGTATGCTGTTGCAGCAGCGTACCAGGAGGCAGAGGGTGATGATAGGGCGACTGTGGCCTCGTGTTGCTGGCGGGACAAGGCGTGCGAGGCAGACTTTATTTTAAGTAGAGTTTGGGAGAGGCTGGGCAGAACAGCCGTGGTGGGGCTGGGGAGGGCAGCGGCTGGTTTTGCAGCTCTGTCAGCTGCTTCGTTGCCACTAAGGCCTACATGGCTGGGAACCCAATTGAGGGTGATTTTACAGCCACGTGCAGCCAGTCGCTGGGCCAGAAGACGAGTGGAGGTGAGGAGGTGAATGTTATCCTGTGGCTGTGTGTCTTTGAGGGCCTGGATAGAGGATTTTGAGTGTGTGTATGATGACATGAGGGGAGTGACTCTCCAGGGCGTGGTGAAGAGCGCCACGAATGGCGACTAGTTCAGCCTGGAGGCAGCTGGCGCCATCTGTTAGACGCCACTGTTTTGTGGTTTGTCCGCTCACAAAAGCCGCTCCTGCTGCTCCTGTGGCAGGATCTACTGACCCGTCTGTGAAGATAGTGAGGGAAGCAGGGGTCGTCAAGTCATCCATGACCTGTAGCATTTCCAAGCGTAAGGCAGCGGGGAGCCAGTGTGCCTTTGGGCGCTCAAGACTGTGGAGTGATGTGGTGATTGGAGGAGGGCTCCAAGGCGGTGGCGTAGCGAAGTTCGGGTGAGGGAAGTCCTCGCCCTTACTGAGGAGGGTTTCGTGAATTCCCATAGTGAGAATTGCTTCTGCAGCGCACGCTGGCCAACATTGCCGCCGAAGGTTGTTGCGGGGCCTGGCAGATGAGTGCAACCTTGGCGGGAGGGGCGAAGGGGTAGGGCAGGTGGGTCATTTTGGCGAGCAGGCAGGTGGTCCGTTCTTCGATACGGCGCCGAGTCGGGACTACCTGGCACTCCTGCTGCAGGTTGCAGACCTTAGTCCATCTGGGGGCGTTGATGATGACTCTCAGGGCGCTGTTTTGTGTGGCCTCTAGTTTTTGGTGTAGGGTGTTCGTGAGGGAGATAAGGCATGGAGCGCTATAGTCCAGGAGAGAGCGGATGGCGTGAATGTAAAAGGTGCGCTTCACCTGGAAACTGGCACCCCCTTTTAAGCCAGTGATTGCCCGTAGGACGGAGATCCTGCTGTTTTCGCGCTCCTGCAGGTAAGCTACGTGTGTGCGGAGGTTGAGACGGTTGTCGAGCCAGATGCCCAGGTATTGGTGCGACGTGACCCAGGAGAGTGGTGTGTCCAGGATATAGAGCGGGGCGCGCGGCACGACACACCCAAAGGCCATGGCCTTGGATTTTGCCACATTCAGCTTCAAACCTAGTTCCCTACACTTGGCGGTTATGTCAGTCAACAGGTTCTGGGCTCGTTGTGCGTGGGCGGGTCCAGTGCAGTAGAGGGCAAGGTCGTCCGCATAGCAGAGAAGCTTAGTTCCGGGTGGGAGTGGGAGAGAGATGAGTTCTTCCATCAGTATGTTAAACAGGAAGGGGCTCAGAATGCTGCCCTGTGGTGTTCCGTTTTCATGTTGATGGAGTTGAGACGTCTCCCCCTGAAAGGCAACTCTAGCCGCTCGGCCCGAGAGGAAGTCTTTGAGCCATATAAGGAGTCTGCCGCATACTCCCTTGCGGACCAGAAGCGAAAGGATCACTCGGCAGTTGGCGAGTTCAAAGGCTTTCTCGAGATCGAGGAAGGCTACTGTGGTACCTCCGGAACTGGCAGCGCATAGAAGAGTGGAAAGGCATTCAGCTGTTCCCATGCCCCGCCTGTAGGCAAAGAGGTCTTGATGGAGCGGACCGACCGCCCAGGTTAGCCTGTTTAGGACTATCCGCTCCATGGTTTTGCCCACACAGCTGAGGAGGGAGATAGGGCGCATGGCACCAGGATTTTTGGGCTTAGGTATGGATATGATGGTAGCCTCCTTCCATTTTGATGGTAGTTTGCAGGCCTCCCAGGAGGCGTTGAAGAGGGTGAGAAGGGAGGAGTGACCATCTGAGCCTGCATTGGTGATCATGGTTCCTGTTTATATTTCTCTCTCTCTCTCTCTCTCTCTCTCTCTCTCTCTCTCTCTCTCTCTCTCTCTCTCTCTCTCTACCCGTCAGGGTGGCTCGATTGGTAGAGCTGTTGTCTCGCGTGTAGCGTCCCTGCATTCGGTCAGCGGTTCGAGCCCACCAGGTTCGTCCTGGCGTGGTGGCGCTTTGTATAGTCAATAACCTTGTAGTTGGTACTTGCAAAGTGTCTAGATAGGATCAAAGTTACCTTATCTCTCTCTCTCTCTCTTCCTCTCTCTCTCTCTCTCCTCTCTCTCTCTCTCTCTCTCTCTCTCTCTCTCTCTCTCTCTCTCTCTCTCTCTCTCTCATGCCATGTATAACCATCATTGCTGCTTGAATCACTGTGCACTGTATTTGTATACATATATATATATATATATATATATATATATATATATATATTATATATATATATATATATATATATATATATATCGTAAAAGATGATATATATATATATATATATATATATATATATTATATATATATATATATATATATGATATATATATATATATATATATATATATATCTTTAATAATATAATAAGCGAAAGTGTGTCTGTCTGTCTGTCTGTCTGTCTGTGTGTGTGTGTGTGTGTGTGTGTGTGTGTGTGTGGTATAAGTTCCGCCCCCCGTGGCGCAATCACCTCATATGGCACGTTTTTGGAACCAGCTTGACCAGGGGAAGGTTTTAAGCCCACTTATGAGATGATCCGTTCACTTTTTTTTCTTCTTTTTTTTAGCAGCCTATTAGCGAGAATTGTGAAGAAAAAAAAGTGGGTTACGAGAATTGAGGAAACCTTGATGTAGGGTGATGGGTAATGGGTGAGTGAATGGGTGGGGTGATGGGTAATGGGTGTGGGGTGATGGGTGAGTGAATGGGGTTGGTGGTGATGGGTGATGGGTGAGGGAATAGGTGGGGGGTGATGGGTAATGGGTGAGTGAATGGGTGTGTGGTGATGGGTAATGGGTGAGTGAATGTGTGGGGGGTGATGGGTAATGGGTGAGTGAATGGGTGGGGGGTGATGGGTAATGGGTGAGTGAATGGGTGGGGGGAATACATACATTTCTACATCTATGATTTCAGGAAAGTTAGAAGGGGCTATCTGGAGAGTCCGTGTTTGGTGGACCGAAGGCCCACCAAACACAGGTGGTGGGCCGAAGGCCCACCAATAGCCCTCCGCAGGAGCTAGCCAAAAAGTCCGCCCGGAGGGCGGCTTTGCGGCTAGTATATAGGAGCTAGCCAAAAAGTCCGCCCGGAGGGCGGCTTTGCGGCTAGTACTTTCTAGTACTAAGTACTAGCCGCAAAGCCGCCCTCCGGGCGGACTTTTGGCTAGCTCCTGCGGAGGGCTATTGGTGGGCCTTTGGCCCACCACCTGTGCTTGGTGGGCCTTCGGCCCACCAAACATGGACTCTCCAGATAGCCCCTTCTAACTTTCCTGAAATCATGGATGTAGAAATGTATGTATTCCCCCCACCCATTCACTCACCCATTACCCATCACCCCCCACCCATTCACTCACCCATTACCCATCACCCCCACCCATTCACTCACCCATTACCCCCAACCCATTCACTCACCCATTCACTCACCATTACCCATCACCACACACCCATTCACTCACCCATTACCCATCACCCCCCACCCATTCACTCACCCATTACCCATCACCCCCCACCCATTCACTCACCCATTACCATCACCACACACCCATTACCCATCACCCCCACCCATTCACTCACCCTTACCATCACCCCCCACCCATCACTCACCCATTACCCATCACCACACACCCATTCACTCACCCATTACCCATCACCACACACCCATTCACTCACCCATTACCCATCACCCCCACCCATTCACTCACCCATTACCATCACCCCCCACCCATTCACTCACCCATTACCCATCACCACACACCCATCATCACCCATTACCCATCACCCCCCACCCATTCACTCACCCATTACCCATCACCCCCCACCCATTCACTCACCCCATTACCCATCACACACACCCATTCACTCACCCATTACCCATCACCCCCCACCCATTCACTCACCCATTACCCATCACCCCCCACCCATTTCACTCACCCATTACCCATCACCACACACCCATTCACTCACCATTACCCATCCACCCCCACCTATTCCCTCACCCATCACCCATCACCCCCAACCCATCACCCCCCACCCATTCACTCACCCCACACCATTACCCATCACCCCACCCATTCACTCACCCATTACCCATCACCCTACATCAAGGCTTCCTCAATTCTCGCAACCCACTTTTGTTTTCACAATTCTCGCTAATAGGCTGCTAAAAAAAAAGAAAAAAAAAGTGATCGGATCATCTCATAAGTGGGCTTATGACCTTCCCCTGGTCAACCTGATTCCAAAAATGTGCCATATGAGGTGTTTGTGCCACGGGGGGCGGAACTATACCACACACACACACACAGACAGACAGACAGACAGACACACTTTCGCTTATATTATTATAGAAGATATATATATATATATATATATATATATATATATATATATATATATATATATATATATATTATAATATAAGCGAAAGTGTGTCTGTCGTCTGTCTGTCTGTCTGTCTGTCTGTGTGTGTTGTGTGTGTGGTATAGGTTCCGCCCCCCGTGGCGCAATCACCTCATATGGCACATTTTTGGAACCGGGTTGACCAGGGGAAGGTCATAAGCCCACTTATGAGATGATTCGATCAATTTTTTTTTAATTTTTTTTTAGCAGCCTATATCGATAATAGTGAAAAAAAAAGGGTTGCGAGAATTGAGGAAACCTTGATGTAGGGTGATGGGTAATGGGTGAGTGAATGGGTGGGGTGATGGGTAATGGGTGTGGGGTGATGGGTAGTGAATGGGTGGGGGGTGATGGGTTGGGGGTGATGGTGATGGGTGGGGGAATAGGTGGGGGGAAAGGGTAATGGTAAAAAAAAGCAAAAAGTGGTCGTCTTTTGTCGTCGTTGTGTGTGTGTGTGTATTGTTTGTGTTTTCGGGTATGGTTCCCCCCCCCGGGCGAAATCATATTGGCACTTTTTTGGGAACCCGGGTGCCCGGGGGAAAGGGTTTTTTAAGCCCAATTATGAGATGTCCGTCACTTTTTTTTTTTTTTTTAGAGCCTATTAGGTAATCGTAAAAAAAAAAAGTGGGTGGCGAGAATTGAGAAAACCTTGATGTGGGTGTGCTTTAGGTGAGTGAAGGGGTGGGGTGGGGTAATGGGGTGGGGTGATGGGTGGTGAATGGGGGGGGTGATGGTTTTGGGGGTGAGGGGTTGGGATGGGGAAGGAATGGGTGGGGGGTATGTGTAATGGTAAATAAAAAGCGAAAGGTTCTGCTTGTCTGTCTGTCTGTGTGGTGTGTGTGTTGTGGGTGTGTGTTGTGTATAAGTTCCCCCCCCCGTGGGCCAATACCTCTAGGGGACTTTTTTTTGGGAAACCACTTGACCAGGGAAGGTTTTAAGCCCACTTTGAATGATCCGTTCATTTTTTTTCTTTTTTTTTTTGCAGCCATTAGCGAGAATTGTGAAGAAAAAAAAGGGGGTTTACGGAATTGGGGAAACCCTTGATGTGGGTGAGGTAAGGGTGAGTGAATGGGTGGGGTGATGGGAATGGGTGTGGGGTGAGGGGGGAGTGAATGGGGTTGTTGGTGAGGGTGATGGGGAGGGAAAGGGGGGGGGTGAGGTAATGGGGAGTGAATGGGGGTGGTGATGGGAAATGGGTGAGTAAATGTGTGGGGGGTGAGGGGTAATGGGGGAGGAAGGGGGTGGGGGGGATGGGAAATGGGGAGTGAATGGGTGGGGGGAATACATACATTTCTACATCTATGATTTCAGGAAAGTTAGAAGGGGTATCGGGGGTCCGTTTTGGTGGACGAGGCCCCCCAAAACACGGGGTGGGCCAAAGGCCCCACCAATAGCCCCCCCGAGGAGCTACCCAAAAAAAGTCCGCCCGGAGGGCGGCTTTGGGCTAGTTTTATAGGGTAGCCAAAATCCCCCCGGAGGGCGGCTTTGCGGCTAGTACTTTCTAGTACTAAATTACCCGAAAAAGCCCCCTCCGGGCGGATTTTTTTGGCTAGCCCCGCGGAGGGCTATTGGTGGGCCTTTGGCCCACCCCCCTGTGTTTGGGTGGGCCTTCGGCCCCCAAACAGGGGACTCCCCCGATGCCCCTTCAAAACTTTCCAAAAATCATGGTTTGTAGAAATGTTGTATTCCCCCCCCCATTCACTCACCCATTACCATCACCCCCCAAAACCATTCACTCACCATTACCCATCACCCCCCCCCATCACTCCCCCCTTACCCCCCACCCATTCACTACCCATTCATCACCCATTACCCATCACCACACCCCCCATTCACTACCCATTCCCCTCCCCCCCCCCATTCATCCCCCATTCCCCATCCCCCCCCACCCTTTCATCACCCTTACCCATCACCCACACCATTCCCATCACCCCCCCCCATTCATCACCCTTCCCCCATCACCCCCCACCCATTCACTCCCCCATTCCCCATCACCACACCCCATTCACCACCCATTCCCCATCACCAAACCTTCACTACCCATTACCCCACACCCCCCCCCATTCACTCACCCTTCCCCATCACCCCCCCACCCTTCACTCACCCTTTCCCATCACCACACACCCTTCACTACCATTCCCCTCCCCCCCACCCATTCACCACCATTACCCATCCCCCCCCACCCATTCACTCACCCTTAGCTACCAAAACCCCCTTCACTCAACCATTACCCATCACCCCCCCCCCCCATTTCACTCCCCCTTACCCACACCCCCCCCCATTCACTCACCCTTTACCCATCACCACCCCCCATTCACTCACCCATTACCCATCACCCCCCACCTATTCCCTCACCCATCCCCATCACCCCCAACCCCTCACCCCCCACCCCTTCATCACCCCACACCCTTTAAAACCAATCACCCCAAAACCCATTCACTACCCATTCCCATACCCTACATAAAGGCTTCCTAAATTCTCGCAACCCCTTTTTTTTTTTCACAATTCTCGGAAAAGGGGCTGCTAAAAAAAAAGAAAAAAAAAAGTGATGGATCATCTCAAAGTGGGTTATACCTTCCCTGGTCAACCTGTTTCCCAAAAAAATGTGCCATATGAGGTTTTTTGTGCCAGGGGGGCGGAACCTAACCACCCACAACAGCAGACAGACAGCAGACACACTTTCGCTTAATTATTATAGAAGAATATTATATATAATATATATATAATATATATATATAAATATATAATATATATATAATATATATATATAATTATAATAAAAGCGAAAGGTGTCTGTCTGTCTGCTGTCTGTCTTCTGTCTGTGGGGGTTTGTGTGTGTGGATGGGTTTCCCGCCCCCCGTGGCGCAATCCCTTTTGGCACTTTGGAACCGGGGTTTGCCCAGGGGAAGATCAAACCCCATTTATGGAGATTCGATAAATTTTTTTTTTTTTTTTTTTTGGGCACCCTTTTAGCGATAATAGTGAAAAAAAAAAAGGGGGGGTTTTGCGAGAATTGGGGAAACCTTGATTTGGGGTGAGGGTAATGGGTGAGTGAATGGGTGGGGTGTGGTAAGGGGTGGGGGTGAGGGGTGAGTGAATGGGGGGGGGGGTGTGGGTTGGGGGTGATGGGTGATGGGTGAGGGAAGGGGGGGGTAATGGGTAATGGTAAATATAAGCGAAAGTGTGTTGTCTGTCTGTCTGTCTGTCGTGTGTGGTGTGTATGTGTGTGTGTTGGTATAGGTTCCGCCCCCCGTGGCGAAAATCCCCTCATATGGCACATTTTGGAAACCCGGGTTGCCCGGGGGAAGGTTTTAAGCCCAAATTTATGAGATGATCGATCATTTTTTTTTTTTTTTTTTAGCACCCCATTAGCGATAATCGTGAAAAAAAAAGGGGTGGCGAGATTTGGGGAAAACCCTTGATGTAGGGTGAGCGTTAGGTGAGTGAAGGGTGGGGGGTGATGGGTAATGGGGGGGGGGTTGAGGGGTGAGTGAAGGGGGGGGGGTGATGGGTGGGGGGATGGGTGATGGTGAAGGAATAGGGGGGGGGTGATGGTAATGGAAATATAAGCGAAAGTGTTTCTGTCTGTCGTCTGTTGTCTGTGTGGTGTGTGTGTGTGTGTGTGTGGGTGTGGTTAAGTTCCCCCCCCCGGGGCGAATCACCTCTAGGGCACGTTTTTGGGAAACCAGCTTGACCAGGGGGGGGTTTTTTAAGCCCATTTATGAGAGATCCGTTCATTTTTTTTTTCTTCTTTTTTTAGCAGCCATTGCGGAATTGTGAAGAAAAAAAAGGGGTTACGAGAATTGAGGGAAACCTTTGATGTGGGGGATGGGTAATGGGGAGTGAAGGGGTGGGGTGGGGTAAGGGTGTGGGGTGATGGTGAGTGAAGGGGGTTGGGTGGTGATGGGGATGGGTGAGGGATAGGGGGGGGGGTGAGGGTAAGGGGGGTGGGGGGGGGGGGGGGGAATGGGTGTGTGGGATGGGAAGGGGTGAGTGAAGTTGGGGGGTGGGGGAATGGGTGAGTGAAGGGGTGGGGGGGATGGGAAGGGGTGAGTGAATGGGGGGGGGGAATACATACATTTTAATCATGATTTGGGGAAAGTTAGAAGGGGTATCGGGAAGCCCGGTTTGGTGGCCCGAAGGCCCACCAAACACAGGGGGGGGCCCAAAGGGCCCCCCAATACCCCCCGCAGGGGGCTACCCAAAAAAGCCCCGCCCGGAGGGGGGGTTTTGGGCAGTATATAGGAGTACCCAAAAAGTCCGCCGGGGGGCGGCTTGGGGCTGTATTTTTCTAGTACAAAAGTCTACCCGAAAAAGCCCCCCTCCGGGGACTTTTTGGCTAGCTCCGCGGAGGGCTTTGGTGGTTTTTGGCCACACCTGTGCTTGGGGGGCCTTGGGCCCACCAAACATGGACTCCCAGATAGCCCCTTTAACTTTCCTAAATCATGGATGTAGAAAGTATTTTTCCCCCCACCCATCACTCACCATTACCCATCCCCCCCCCACCCATTCATCACCCTTTACCATCACCCCCCCCCTTCACTCACCCTTCCCCCCCACCCATTCACTCACCCATTCACTCACCATTCCCATCACCACACACCCATTCACTCACCCATTACCCATCCCCCCCCACCCATTCACCACCCTTACCCATCCCCCCCCCACCCATTCCTCCCCCTTTCCCCCTAAACACACACCCATTCCCCATCACCCCCCCCCCCATTCACTCCCCCCTTACCCACACCCCCCACCCATTCATCCCCCATTACCCTCACCACACACCCATTCACTCACCCATCCCATCACCACACCCCCCATTCACTCCCCATTACCCATCACCCCCCCCCTTTCACTAACCCATTCCCCATCCCCCCCCACCCATTCACTCACCCATTACCCATCACCACCCCCTTTCATCACCCTTTACCCATCCCCCCCCACCCATTCACTCACCCATTACCCACACCCCCACCCTTTCATCCCCCCTTAGCATCACCACCCCCCCATTCACTCACCCATTACCATCCCCCCCCCACCCATTCACTCACCATTACCCATCACCCCCCACCCTTTCACTCACCCATTCCCATCCCCACACACCCATTCACTCACCCATTCCCCTCCCCCCCCCACCTATTCCCTCACCCATCCCCTCCCCCCCAAAACCCATCACCCCCACCCTTTCACCCCCCCCACACCCATTACCCTCACCCCACCCTTTCATCACCCATTACCCTCACCCTACATCAAGGCTCCTCAATTCTGAACCACTTTTGTTTTCCAATTCCGAAATAGGCGCTAAAAAAAAAAAAAAAAAAAAGGATCGGATATCTCAAAGGGGGTTATGCCCTTTTTCCCCTGGTCAACCTGATTCAAAAAGTCCCCCTATGAGGTTTTTGTGCCACGGGGGGGGGAACCTAACCACACACACACACAGACAGACAGACAGAAGAACCCCTTTTCGCTTATTTATTATAGAAGATAATTTTATTATATATATATATATATTATATATATATATAATAAATTATATATAATTTAATATATATTATATATTATATATATATAAAAATATAATTATAATATAACAAAAAGTGGTCTGTCTGTCTGTCGTCTGTCTGTCTGTTGTGTGTGTGTGGGGGGGTATGGTTTCCGCCCCCGTGGGCAATCCCCTCATATGGCCATTTTTGGAAACCGGGTTGCCGGGGGAAAGGTCATAAGCCCATTATGAATGTTCGATCAATTTTTTTTTATTTTTTTTTTAGCCCTATTAGCGATAATAGTGAAAAAAAAAGTGGGTTTTTGCGAGAATTGAGGAAACCTTGATGTAGGGTGATGGGTAATGGGTGAGGAATGGGTGGGGTGATGGGTAATGGGTGTGGGGTGATGGGTGAGTGAATGGGTGGGGGTGTGATGGGTTGGGGGTGATGGGTGATGGGTGAGGGAATAGGTAGGGGGTAATGGGTAATGGTAAATATAAGCGAAAGTGTGTCTGTCTGTCTGTCTGTCTGTCTGTGTGTGTGTGTGTATGTGTGTGTGTCTGGTATAGGTTCCGCCCCCCGTGGCGCAATCACCTCATATGGCACATTTTTGGAACCGGGTTGACCAGGGGAAGGTTTTAAGCCCAATTATGAGATGATCCGATCACTTTTTTTTTTTTTTTAGCAGCCTATTAGCGATAATCGTGAAAAAAAAAGTGGGTGGCGAGAATTGAGAAAACCTTGATGTAGGGTGATGCGTTATGGTGAGTGAATGGGTGGGGTGATGGGTAATGGGTGTGTGGGGTGATGGGTGAGTGAATGGGGGGGGGTGATGGGTGGGGGTGATGGGTGATGGGTGAAGGAATAGGTGGGGGGTGATGTGTAATGGTAAATATAAGCGAAAGTGTGTCTGTCTGTCTGTCTGTCTGTGTGTGTGTGTGTGTGTGTGTGTGTGTGTGTGTGTGTGTGTGTGTGGTGTGTGTGTCTGGTATAGGTTCAGCCCCCGTAGCGCAATCACCTCAAATGGCACATTTTTGGAACCGGGTTGACCAGGGGAAGGTTTTAAGCCAATTATGAGATGATCGATCACTTTTTTTTTTTTTTTTTTTAGCAGCCTATTAGCGATAATTGTGAAAAAAAAGTGGGTTGCGAGAATTGAGGAAAGTATGTAGGGTGTAGGGTGATGGGTAATGGATGAGGATGTAGGGTGATGGGTAATGGGTGAGTGAATGGGTGGGGTGATGGGTAATGGGTGTGGGTGATGGGTGAGTGAATGGGTGGGGGGTGATGGGTTGGGGGTGACGGGTGAGGGAATAGGTGGGGGGTGATGGGTAATGGGTGAGTGAATGGGTGTGTGGTGATGGGTAATGGGTGAGTGAATGGGTGGGGGTGATGGGTAATGGGTGAGTGAATGGGTGGGGGGGATGGGTAATGGGTGAGTGAATGGGTGGGGGGAATACATACATTTCTACATCCATGATTTCAGGAAAGTTAGAAGGGGCTACCTGGAGAGTCCGTGTTTGGTGGGCCGAAGGCCCACCAAACACAGGTGGTGGGCAGAAGGCCCACCACCAATAGCCCTCCGCAGGAGCTAGCCAAAAAGTCCGCCCAGAGGGCGGCTTTGCGGCTAGTATATATATATATGCGTGTGTGTGTGTGTGCGCGCGTGTCAGTGTTTGTACGTATGTGTATGTGTGATAAGGTGAAGGAAAGAGAGAGAGAGAGAGAGAGAGAGAGAGAGAGAGAGAGAGAGAGAGAGAGAGAGAGAGAGAGAGAGAGAGAGAGAGAGAGAGAGAGAGAGAAAGAAAGAGAGAGAGAAAGAGATCTCGCCCAGGACAAAACACAGGTCATGCTGATCTCCCGGCGACATCACCCCCCAGCCACCCCTATCCCACCCATTCTACTGGACGGGAAGGTGTTGCCCTTGCAGCCGACGTTCAACATTCTCGGCGTTGAGATGAACAGCAGCCTCTCCTTCACCAGCCACGTCAGGAAGACAGCCTCCAAGGCCGCAGGCAGGTTGAACTGTGTCAGGCACGTCTCCCAACTCCTTGACGCTCGGGTGTCACAACCCATTATGCGGCCCAAGTCCGCTCCCTCATGGAGTACGCCCCCCTGACTTGGGCATCCTGTCCCCCCTCGTACCTTGGTCTCCTAGATAAGGTACAAAACCGTGACCAGCGGCTCATCTCCCTGAAGGCAGCACCAGACATGCAGCCCGCCCCACTACAGCCCCTACAGCACAGGCGAGACGTGGCCGGCCTGTGCGTCACGTACAAAATCCTCAAGCAGGGCGCCCCGCACCTCGCTACACTCCGGCAGCCGTGGGCGACACCTCACTCATACTCCACCAGGGACGCCCACAAGAGGGACCAACAACTCATGGTTTCCTTCGCCAGGACAGAGACCTTCTTCCGCTCCTTCCTGCCGCGATACAGCAGGCTGTGGAATCGTGTAGTGCGACAGACTGACATGCACCAGGCCGCCACACTCCACATCTTCAAGTGTGCAGTGAATGCCTGGCTGATGCCCTCTGGATATAATTATTAAACTTATAAGTAAAGGTAAAGATGGGAGCATACGCTAAGCTGCCCGTGGCATGCGGTGCTCATCTCCGTGGCATTAGCCCTTAGAGTCTGTGGTGGGTGAGAACCCGTTACCCCGGGACACAGGGCTAGTGTGACTCCCGGGTTACCACAGTTACCTTCCCTAGGTTACCCCAGGTACCCATTTATCAACCCCGAAAGGAAGTAAGAACAGCTGGGTAGGCTGGTCACCGACTTGCCCTGGCCCGGGATCGAACCAGGGCCCGCAGATTCGTAGCCAGGCACGCTAGCCACTGCACCACGGAGGCGACAATAGTTGTCTATAAGTAAACTTATAGACAACTAGTAAATGTGCAGACTAAAGATAGTTCTCGGCACCTCACCGAGAACTTTTGGCTGTAAAATTAATATCAAATGTAAAAAAAAAAAAAAAAAAAAAAAAAAAAAAGAGAGAGAGAGAGGAGAGAGAGGAGAGAGGAGAGAGAGAGAGAGAGAGAGAGAGAGAGAGAGAGAGAGAGAGAGAGAGAGAGAGAGAGAGAGAGAGAGAGAGAGAGAGACTCCTCTCACTCTCCCACACATCTCTTACTGTCTATATTCTCATTTTCAATCCAAAGCTGGCTGTTGCGTATATACTCCTGGAGCCAAGGGGTGTTTTCATGTTTGAGAGGGCCCCGAGATTACTCACCTGATTTTGGGAGAGGACCACCTGGAGCACAATATTAACGAGGGTAGCTTATCTGAAACCTGGCAATAATCTCAGAAATCACGGATTTGTCAAAATTGTGCTTTCCGGAAATGACCCTCCGAATATCGGGTGAGCCTCCTTTTGATCACCATAGCACCGAAATAAATTCCCTTACGGAAATTAATTACCACTCAAAAGAAAGCTTAACTTATCCGCTACAATATCTAGCTAAAGTGAAGTTGATTACACAATTAACGTTTTCAGTAGGATCGTAAATACAAAGTTATATCAAAAAATTTTGAAAAATCTAGGATTGTAATACACAAAAAAATAAAATAAAATATATGAAGTGACAAATCTCATAGTTTTTTAGTTTTTACTAGTTTATTACACATTAGAAAAGTTTTTTAAACTACCAAACAGAATAATGTAGGTCCATGTGAACATTTAGGGTCAAATTAAAAGAAATTATGAATTTACTAAAACCTGAGGTAAATACCACTACACTTTCTCTCAAGTTTGGGACATGAGAAGTACAAACAGAAAAGTCTCGCTTATCTTAGCTTCCTTTTTGAAGTAAAAGTAGGTTTTTAAGAGCAGTAGTGATGAATAAGGATGGTCTTAGTGACCAAACTGGAAAATGTAGTCCCAA